>MLQL01000040.1:18827-248736 GCA_002072365.1 Penicillium flavigenum
CCCCCCCCCCAAAAAGTTTCTGCTAATTGTATGAACCACACTTTCTCTTACTCGGGCTGTTCCCATCCGGTCTCCAGACAGACATACTCTCCTATCATATGCCGTGCTATTCGGATACCGCAGGTAAAAGGCTAAACATCTAGGAGCACCTACTATCTATATAGAAGAGATCTAAGTCCCATATAGAGCCCGAAATATAGCCGACGCTACGGCTTTCTATGCTGTCTTATGGCTAGGGAGAAAAGCGTTGCGTAACGCACGAAGAATCCTCTCCGCCTCGCTCTCTATATCTGGTATTAGGGTATCGCTATGAAAAATATACCTCGTAGGAACAGTATAGTTACGCACTGCAAACTGGTCACAGTTAGGTTATAAGGGTTCCGAGAATACTTGCCTGTTACTCCTCAGGTATCCAACGTTAACGATCTCTGTTCTTAGCCGTACTATTGTCTAATAGGCCTTACTATAGACTAGATTCTTTTAAAATATCGAGGAACGGTGCTAGGTAGAGCTCCGAATAGATCGATACCGGAGTATTAGTCTATTCGTAAGTGTTTATTAAGTTATAATCAAGTAATAAAGTCCCTAGTAATCTAAAAGGTAAATATAAGTAATAATATATAATTAGAGACGAAGAACTAAACTAAGTATATAACGGAGTGTCCTTATATATCCTTTGCTTCCTACTCCCTAAGTGACTCCTAGATGTACTCCTAGGGAGTACATCTTAGAGTCATAGTCAGGCCGTGATCCATATAGTTCCTAAATAGGTAAATTCTAGTGCGCCTAATGTCCGTTATATAGAGTAACCTATATAGTAGAAATTCTCTACGGAGTGGGTCTGATTAGGGCAGATTATACTCTTACTTAGTGAGTATGATTATGGTTTCTCTTTTCCCTAAATATCTAGGGATGCTAGAGTGTAGGATACTATATATGATCTGATAATAGATTTGTTTGTTGGCTCTCGGTGGCCTATCTGTGTGCCTAGTGGGTCATCACTGATCGGTGACGGGTAGGTCCGTAACAATTAGTTTTAAGTTCCTAACGGATTACGTTTTTTTAGGTCTTAAAACGGACTTCCTTCCTATCGTTTAATATTAGGGCGTTAGGTATCTTTATAGTCTTATAACTAATAGCGGCCTCTATAATCGGTACGCCGGAACTAATCTAATTCTAGATATTTATAAGACGAAAGGTAAGATTACTATACTTATAAATTATAATATCTTAACAAGTAATAGCTTCTTTATAATCTTACTAGAGCGACTTAAGAAGTATATTAGTCTTAATATTCTCCATATAAAGTATAGTCACTTTATCTTTAAATTCTTAGACTTAGTTCTTTAATCTCTTATAATCGCGAGTAAGTTTATAGAATCTCTCTTTACTCGGTATTTAGTATAATTATATACGGATTGAGGATTTATCTTCTTTATTATAATTACTAGTATTAACTAGTCTCTATAGATCGGGTATTAGGGTATTCAGGTCGAGAGTAGCCACTATCTCCTACTTATATCTTTTATTATCTTCTTTAAGTATAATAGCGGGCTACTTACTATAGTTCGTTAGTAGGTTTCTTTTCGATCCGGCTATTTTAATTAGTTAGAGACTTTAGTTCGGCATTAAAGTCTTAGCTATATAGTACTAAGGAACGAAAGTAGGGATATAATAGGACCGAGACTAATTATAATAATAGTCTATATAGATATGCTATTAGTTAGAAATAAGAGAGGTACTTAGTATTATATTACTAGCTAGATCTTAGAATAAAGAGCGTAATTTAACTAAAATACTAAGTATAGGGAGTAGAAGAAAAGGAGAGGGAGATCCTCCTGAATACGATCCTTTATATGGGTAGTCCTGTCATATGCAAATAAATAATGTAAATAGTTTACCGAAGCGGAAACCTCCGGTAGAAAACTCTTCGACTCCCCCAGATCGTCACAATTAATAGGCTTTAGATAAAATAGGAAGTGAATACTAGCCGTATATATATTAATTAGATTCCGATAGTAGAGAACCGGTAGATAGACTTATAAAGATACTACCGAGGTAAAAGCGTTTAGATATCTATTTAGGATAAGAGAAATTAGGTATCTAATTATACCCTAAGAAGGTTGAATTAGTAGCTCTTAAAGCTATCGAGGATCTGTGAATGGCTTTAAAAGCTAGGTATACCAGAAATCAGACTAATTATATGGATTACCGAGTCCAATACCATTAAATCATAACATATTCCACATGCGAGCGGCGCAAACAAGCGAGCGGCGCAGTCCAAAACACATAGTAAATTCGATAAATTACAACTTGATATCTCAACAACCACACTTTTATTCTAATTCCATTGTCATTCGATAGACATCGATAAGGGTTTTTTATAGTACATATCAATTTCAAGAAAAACGAAAGGCTGCATTATCATAGTATTGAAAAACAATTACGGTTCTAAAAGCTAGAAGTATATATACCGCAATCGCAGAGCCATAAATATTTCCTAAACTCACTAGAGATGTTAGATATCACCTAAAAAGCATGGGTCTTGAGAGGAAAACCCTCTATAGACCACCGTTGTTGAGATATCAAGTTATAATTTATCGCATTTACTGTGTTTTGGACTGCGCCGCTCGCATTGTTTGCGCCGCTCGCATGTGGAATACGTTATGATTTTACCTAACGTATTTCACCACCGAGCGGCCACTACCCCCGAGTGGCCACCCCAACCAAAACGCGTTAATTAATTTAATCCCTACTTCTTCAACCACCCACCATGCCACCAATACGCTCTCAATCCTCTAAAAATTCAATAGAGCAAGAGGGTAGGATCTTATTAGCTATATAGGCTTTTAAAAATAGAGATATCGGCTCTATTGCTCTTACTGCAAGCACTTTTAATATCCCGCGTACAACTCTCCGCCGCCGAATTCATGGAATACAAAACCGCGCGACTTCACGCGCTAATTGCTCTAAATTGACTGAAACTGAGGAGCAATCTCTTGAAAAATAGATTCTCTCTATAGATCTACGTGGAGCAGCCCCCCGGCCCTCTATAGTACGAGAAATAGCGGATCTTCTTCTTTAAAAGCGTGGAACTACCCTAGTTCTTTCGGTCGGCCAAAATTGGGTTATAAAATTTGTAAAACGACGTCCTCTCCTCTCCTCCCGATTCTCGAAACGGTATAACTACGAGCGTACGAAATATAAGGATCCTAAAATTATTACGGAGTGGTTTAATCTTATTTAAAAAACTATCCTTTAATTTAGAATCGACCCGGACGACGTTTATAACTTTAACGAGACCGGTTTTATAATAGGGTTAATAGCGACTACGAAGGTTATTATAAGGAGTGAATACTACAGTCGGAGGCCGGTTTTATAACCTAGAAATCGTGAATAGGTGACGGTGGTTAAGTGTACGAATGCTTCTAGATAGGCTCTTCCTCCGTATATAATTTTTAAAGGCAAAGTCTTTATTAAATCATAGTTTAACGGCCTCCCGGAGGATTAGCGCTTTAAAGTTAGTCCTAACGGCTAGACTTCTAATAAAATCAGCCTTTATTAGCTTAAGAAGCTCTTTATTCCTACTACTTCTTCGCGTATAAAGGGGGTATACCGGCTTTTAATACTTAACGGCTACGGAAGTTATTTAACCCCGAGGTTCGATAAAATCTGTAAAGAAAATAAAATCATACTAATCTATATACCTCCGCACTCCTCTTACCTTTTATAACCTCTCGATATCGGCTGTTTTACGGTATTAAAACGTGCGTACGGCCGGCTAGTTAAATCAAAAATGCGGGTTAGGATAAATCATATTAATAAACTTAATTTCCTCGAAGCGTACCCTCTCGTACGAATTGAAGCTTTTAAATTAGAGACTATTAAAAATAGCTTTAGAGTAGCCGGTTTAGTCCCTTTTTTACCGGAGAGAGTGATTTTAAAGCTTGATATTCAGCTTCGAACCCCTACCCCCCTAGCTAGCCGGGGTAGTGAATTAAGCCGGAATTTCACACTAAAAACCCCCTTTACGGAGAAAGAACTACATCGACAGGCTTTATTAATCAAAGCTTTACTTCGTATAAGATCTCGAAGTCCACCTAGCCCGTCAGATCGTGCATTAAACCAGCTTGTGAAAGGCTTCCGTCTTACAATATAAGGTGCTATCCTACTCGCTGAAGAAAATAAGGAATTACGCGCCGCCAATGAGAAGCAGAAGTAAAAGCGTACTAGATCCCGGAAGCAGATACCCGCTGAAGAAGGCCTCTCAGTTTAAGAAGCTTCTTAATTGATTACTAAGCTAGTAGAAGTAGATGAAGCACCTCCCCCCCCTCCACGAAGAAGCCCTTCGCCGGGTTTACAACCACGTACGCGGGCCCCGCCAAAGTGTAGTGGTTGTGGAGAAATAGGGCATAAAATTAATAGATGCCTAGCTAGATAGATGATTTTAGTATATTTAATTTAATGACGTTTTGGTTGAGATAAATGTAATTGAATGTAATAGGTTTTGGTTGGGGTGGCCACTCGGGGGTAGTGGCCGCTCGGTAGTGAAATACGTTAGTCTATACAAATTGCTTACTAATTATGTGTCCGACTAGATTGTTAAAAACGGACCATTATTGTTTTTTTTTAGAAAATTTTACTATCGTGAATTTACCAGTACGCTCGCCATACACCTGATTTCTGTCAGCCACCCTAGAAGACAGATATTCGACAGATAATACTAAAGGATTTAGACTACATCCAACTATATATGTAAGATATGCATCCGATAGACTTAACCTTAGAAGTGAACTGTGATCTTCCATCTTAAAGATGCTGAGGCAACACAAAACACAGTTGACCGCCTCATCGGCGCGCTCTCACCGCCCGGAAAAATCTATGAAACATCAGACCACTCGCTGTTGAAGCTCCCATTCCTCTACAAACCTCAAAAATGAAGCGCAAGACAGACGCAAGGGCCTCTCTCGATGGCAATGCCATGCCCCGGTCCAAGAAACGGGCTCTCTCCAGCGAGGAGGCTGCTGCCCGCTTCCGCGACGGCCTATTTGACACCGCGGAGCAGGAGAAGTACACCGCTGAATACACCAAGTCATCCCCGTATGTGTACACAGGGAAATAGTCCAATGACAAGTACTAACGTTTCTGAATCTGTAGCTACCTTCACGGCGTCATTCACCCTCTGATCGAGCCCAATCTCCTCCGCTCCGTCCGCGATGAAATCGAAACCCAAGTGTCCTTCACCGAGAAGGAAACAGACATCTACAAGATCTTCCAGTCTGGCGATCTCGCCAACCTCGATGGATTGGATGACTCCTCCCTCTCTAAATTGCCGTCAGTGCTGAAGCTGCGCGACGCGATGTACTCAGCCCGCTTCCGCGAGTACCTGTCCTCCGTGACGGGCTCCGGCAAGCTGAGCGGGCAAAAGACCGACATGGCCATCAACGTGTACACCGAGGGTTGCCACCTTCTCTGTCACGACGATGTCATTGGCAGCCGCCGCCTCAGCTACATCCTCTACCTGACCGACCCCGACACACCCTGGCAAGCCGAGTGGGGCGGTGCCCTGCGCCTGTACCCGACAACGACCAAGAAGGATGCCAAAGGCGAGGATGTCAAGATCCCCAGCCCGGACTACAGCCTCTCCATCCCTCCCGCCTTCAACCAGCTGAGCTTCTTCACCGTCCAACCGGGCGAGAGCTTCCACGATGTCGAGGAAGTGTACCACCCACGCGACGATGAGGACAAGACAAAGAAGCGCGTGCGTATGGCTATCAGCGGCTGGTTCCACATCCCGCAAGAAGGCGAAGACGGCTACGAGGAAGGACTGGAAGAGAAGCTCGCCGAGCGCAGCAGTTTGGCGCAACTGCAGGGCCGCGGCGATATCTACGACCTGCCGCAGCCGAAGCCGGTGTCCTGGGAGGAACCCGAAGTCGAAGGCAAGGGCAAGGACAAAGTGGAAGAGCAGACCGAAGACGAGTTCACAGAGAGTGATCTAGCCTTCCTGCTTCAGTACATTGCGCCTTCGTACCTGACGCCCGATATCGCCGAGGAGATGTCGGATGCGTTCTCGGCCGAGTCCTCGCTCAGTCTGGAGCGGTTCCTGAGTGATAAGTTTGGATCGCGCGTGAGCGCGTATATCGAGGAGCAGGAGAGACAGGCTCTCCCTGCTTCTGCGGATGAGATTCAGGCGCAGCGCGGGTGGACGGTTGCTCGTCCTCCTCACAAGCATCGGTATCTATACCAGCATCCTTCTGGTGAGAAGGATACTGAGAATCCGATTCAGGAGTTGTTGAACGTGCTCTTCCCGTCGCAGCCTTTCCGGAAATGGCTTGGACTTATTACTGGTGTGGATCACCTCACGAGCCACAATTTGCTTGCGAGACGCTTCCGTCGCGGTGCGGACTATACTCTTGCTAGTGCGTATGAGGGCGAGGAGCCTCGTCTTGAGTTTTCGCTCTGTCTTACCCCGAGCCCGGGGTGGGAGAAGCAGGAAGAAGAGGATGATGAGGAAGAGAACGAGGATGAAGAAACCAATGGCTCGTCTGCCAAGGAATCCAAGCCGAAGGAGAAGACAAACAACGAGGCTGTGGAAGGTCCTGCGCTGGGCGGATACGAGATCTACATGGCTGGTGATGAGGATGAAGAAGATGACGAGGAAGATGCAGAGAACGCCGACCAAGTCCTGGGTCGGAAGAAGGCCAAGGCCGATCCGGCTATCTACCGGTCTGCGGACGCAGATGAGGACGATGGTATTCTGTTCAGCACGCAAGCGGGATGGAACCGACTCAGCATTGTGCTGCGGGATAGCGGTACTCTCAAGTTCGTCAAGTATGTCAGTGCTGCGGCTAAGGGTGATCGGTGGGATATCACTGGTGAGATTGGTGTTGAGTTTGAGGAAGATGATGAAGACGAAGAAGATGGTGATGAGGGTGAGGGTGAGGATGAAGAGTAAATGATAAACGTGTGGCAGCTTATATGCATGCCAGTGCATAGAGTTTCGAAAAAAGATTGTAGATATTATATATGGCGCATATACGACTCGAATTGACTTGATGATATATTACTTCACGTTTGCAGATTATATTAGGAGCATTTTATGTTTGGGTGATGGTTCTCGCCTGAATAAATTGGAATAGTCATACAGATGTTGAAAATACTAGAAAGATTCTCGATCACCACAATCGTAGGCTTTTTTTGCTCGAATCAGATTCGAAACAGATAAAAGCGGGAATACTAGCATCCAATAGCTTAATTCAACGTGTTCAACGGGTTGAAAAGCTACTGCAGGACCATGTCTTGATGACATATATTAGCACCAGTGGTTACATTGCGTAGCGTGGTAGATGCCAACCAGATTACCCAGGATCATGTAGTGGTTATTTACCTGAAATATAGCCTCTCTCTTTCAGTAGTAATCCTATACGTATTGATGTGACATAAATCGAGCCGCAGGCTGGGACAGCGATGGCTAACAGGCCCGACACACGAAGGAATACACAAAGTTAAGAAGCAGCAGCTATCCCAGAACGACGCTCAATGGCGCCAGACGGTCAGCACCGAAGCGAAGAGATCGAGGAGCCCATCACACCGCGACCACCAATGCCGATTGTCTATAATCTAGATGCGCCAGGATGCGGGCCCATAACGATATCCATCATGCAGACGAGGCTGGTATTCGTCGTCTTCTACACGATAGAGTCCCCGTTCAAGGACTTCCAGAGGTACGACCTGCTCACAGGAGCGGAACCCGACCAGAGGGCGGCGTGCAGTAAAAGGACACCCATTTTCATCAATTTGTTTCTGTTCGAAAATGCATGAAGGGTCGATCAAAAGGATAATAAGAAAGCAGATTATGTAGATGGTCCAGAGGAGGATACTGATGTGAGTGTCCACGGTCCCAGTCAGGCCGGAACAGCCAAACGCGCCGACGAAGATGAAGACCGCGGGCCAGTAGAAACTGTAGGGGCGGAAGTAATACACATTTGCCGGGTGTTGGACACTTGACAAGTCGGGGAGAGGGATCGGTTGGTCAGGCATTACGAGGAGGGAGGATGGTAATGGAACTATAGATGGAGTAGCCAGGTGGTGCTAGGGTTGTTTAAGGAGAGTTGAAGTTATTGAAATTATTGAAATCAAGATTTCGACTATGTAGTGCATCGACATGTGGAGTAGACATCCACTATCACTCCATGTTACTTCTCCCAAGACCCTCCAGATGTCCTCATTATTCCAACTATCCTCGCGCTCCTCCAATTTTCTCCGAGTTAGCGCGTTTCCGATGGCAGAATCACATTCAGCCAAGTCTCAATGGCTTCTTCATTGGCTATTCAGAGCACCAGCGTGACATCGTGCCGTTCAGCGACAGGGATCAAATGCACGCAGGCACGCTAGCCGCCGGGGGCCAAAAGGAACTGTAGATCGTAACAGATCCAAGCAGCCAGTCAAGATAAGACAAACTGTACCCAAACTCTAGTTCCAGTGGTACAGATCTCGCGAACGAAAACAATACTCAGGTCGCCCAGACGAGGAAATATCTCGGCACGAGCGCTATAAGAGTTGAAAAACAGCAAAAATATCATGGATGATCATCTGACGCATTCGAGGCGGTTTGCCGAACTATCCAACCTGGCTAGCAGCGAGTATGCAACGGCTGCGACTGGCTCTTTCGATACTCTGGAGAAGAGCGGCAGACATTGTGGTGAGAGACTTCCATACATTTCTTACAGTCGACGGTCAAAGGCGCCGGTATTGGCGGATGGCGCTTAGACTCGTTTTGGGAAGACAGAGAAGACGCTACAGAGGTTAACTAGTTGAAGGTATAATTTTGAAATCGACTTTGTTTGGTGGTGACGGTGGTATTCCAATAGTCGTGTTCAAACTACCATAGGGGTTATTAAGTATTTACCCACTCCCTATTTTCCCACCAAAACTGACCAAGTTTGTACCCTATTCTCTCAATAAATTTATATTGTAATATATTTTTCAGATAATTTTTAATAAAAGATTATTATCAGATTAGCAAGATAACTCTTTCCAAATGGTCCAATATGTATAGCCATTGAGTAGTAAATTATTAAAATCTAAATGTTAAGATGAATCTCCATTATATATAGTGGAATACAGTGGCTCCCATACTAAAACTCGCGATTAGAATCTTTGTCAAACTTTGAAAATTGGCCATCCCCTATCTAAAATATTTACTGATGTAATTTGTTCTATACTATATTAGTTTTGAAATGATAATTAATACAAAAATAAAATAAAAATATGTTACAATATAAATTTATTAAGAGAATAGGTTTCAAACTTGGTCAGTTTTGGTGGGAAAATAGGGAGTGGGTAAATACTTAGTAGCAGGGTCTGTATATATTTTCTGTTACAGTGAAGCTCGGTTCACAACCGATTTTATTTATTCTTTAATACAACAAAAGTAGATCAACCGTGTATCCGTCGTTATAGCTAATCACAGGCCCATCTAGTAGTTAAGATTAACGATATGGAGTAGTCTACTATATCCTTACCTTGCCGACTAAAATAGCAAGTAACTCCGTTATAAAATGGACGGACCTCGGGGGGCAAGATAAGCTGAGACATAGCAAGGAATAATTGGATATTAATTAGGGACTATTAACGACTATTTCTGTGATGATTTCAGATATGGAAAAACAAAAACATACCTCATCCAGCCAATGTGGGGATTCACCCAAAACATGTAAATCAAAAATACAAAATGAGTACAATGTCGGATCTGATCCATTAGGACATGATGTCGTAGCGCACATGCACGATTCATGCATGTAGTAGTTACTCCATACCTCCACAGGGAGACACACATGGCGCAGAACATCTCTTCACCCAGTAAGGAGGTAACCTAGGAAGCAGCGCCGATTCCCCGTGGAATTCTCGAGCTGCAAGACAAGACATGTCTGGGAACAATTACTCCACCAGGACTACGTATTGAGTTTACCCCTTCCTACAGGGCTTTGACATTCGACACGCGACAACACCTAAACCAAGACCGAGAACAGGATCCATGCCCAGTGGGGCTTTTAGAAGGCAAGGGGGTTTGCCACGATGATTCCAAGGAGAGGGGGATCGTGGAATGATCTACCAATCATACCTGGTTATCGGGGATGATGGTACTGAGTACAAATGGTTGGATCATCAGATATGGTTGGTTAGGTACGCGGAGGCATCTGATCCAGCAATAAACAGCTTGCGTGGAGCGTTGCAATTCTCGACTTTGGGTGTTGTGATTTGCTGGTTAGCTGAGGCAGCAGGAGCCTCGCCTTCGACTGACAGTTACATCGAAGGATTTTGCCTTCGATCGAGTTCAGATTTGCAGGCTTGTGCTGGGTGACTGTTGGGGCGTGTCGTGGATCCTTTCCTATAATAGCAGATATACAGAGTTGCAAGCAGCATATTTCAGATTAGGGGCCTCGTCCGGAGGGGTTTCACTAGATGGAGTGGACAGTGGCGAGCTGGTGGAAACAGGCTAGTTCACAGCGTGACTCCTGGATGCTGTCTCTATTCTCGATGATATGTGTGACGAACTTCAGTTCGTCGGGATGGGCCGAGGGGACCCCATCGACACCTGGGAGCCTGAGGCATTATTTTGGAACTAACGTAATCGGAAAGCGAGTGGCCACTGTAAGCGAGTGGCCACCCTCCCCCCATGTATAGTTTTTAAATGCATTTATCTCAACCAAAACGCCATTAAATTAAATTTAAAAAAATCATCATCTATCTGGGCATGTCTCCCTTCTATGTCCTGGCTTCCTACATATTCCACATGCTCGTCCGGCCTGGGGAGGCGGTTTTAAACCTTCCGAAACCTGCTCACGATAGTTGTTGATACGCGCTACTTGGGCCTCAAATGGCTCCGAACGTAGCTCACGAACCTCCTGAACTGAGAGATCCCCTTCGTGGACTATCGTCCTTATAGATCGAGTTCGCTTTTGCTTTTTCTTCTCGTTTTCAGCGCGTAAATCGCTCACTTCTTTCTCGAGTAATGCGGCGGATTGCATTGTGATCTGGCAGGCTTTTAAAACCTGGTTTATAGCGGAATTAAGCGGGCTCGGGGGACTCCTTGATCTCGTACGAAGTAGTGCTTTTATAGAGGAGGCTTGCTTTTGTAATTGCATATAGTTCGAAGGTGTTTTTGGATCCCAATCACTACCCCGGCTAGAAGGGGGGGGTAGGGGTTCGAAGCCGAATATCGAGCTTTGAAATCACTATCTCCGGTGCAAAAGGTATTAAACCTGCAGATCGAAAGCTGTTTTTGATAGTCTCAGATTTAAAAGCTTTAATTCGTGCGAGAGGATATGCTTCGAGGAAATCAAGTTTATCGATATGATTAATTCCATTCCGCATTTTTATTTCAACCATCCGGCTGTAGGAGCGTTTTAACACCGCAAAGCAGCCTATATCCAGAGGCTGTAAAAGGTGTGAGGAATGCGGAGGCATACAGATCGGTATGATTTTATTTTCTTCACAGATTTCATCGAACTTCGGGGTTAAATGACTTCCGTGGCCGTCGAGTATCAAAAGCCGATACCCCCCCTTCGTACGCGAAGAAGTGGTAGGAATAAAGAGCTTTTTAAGCTAGCGAAGTCCAATTTCATCAGAGGTCCATCTATTAGGACTAACCTCAAATCGCCAGTCTCCTAGGAGGCCGTCGAATCAAGATTTAATAAAGACTTTGCCTTTAAAAATCACACACGGCGGGAGGGCCCAGCTAGTAGCATTCGTACACTCAATAACAGTCACCTATTCTCGATTTCTAGGCTGTAAAAGTGCTCGCCGACCGTAGTATTCACTCCTCGTTATAACCTTCGCGGTTGCCGTTAACCCTATCGCGAAACCAGTCTTATCGAAGTTATAAATATTATCGGGGTCGATCCCAAATTGAAGGATGGTTTTTTAAATAAGATCAAACCACTCCCTAATAACCTTCGGGTCTTCGCACTTCGCACGTTCGTAATTATAGCGTCTCGAGAACCGGGAGGAAAGGAGAGGGTGCCGGTTTACAAAATTATAAACCCATCTATCGCTAACCGAAAGAACCAGGGTGGTTCCACGCTTTTCGAGGAGAAGATTCGCCATTTCTCGTACAATAGAGGGCCGGGGTGCTGATCCGCGAGCATCCATAGATAGAATCCATTTTTCAAGAGATTCCTCCTCAATTTGTGTCAATTTATGTGAGTTGGCGCGAGAAATCGCGCGGTGTTGTACACCACTAAGCCGGTGGCGGAGAGTTGTACGCGGGACTTTGTAAGTGCGAGCAGCGAGAGCAACAGATGTAATATCTCCATTTTTAAAAGCCTGGATAGCTAATAAGATCCTACCCTCTTGCTCTGTTGAATTTGCAGAGGATTGGGAGCGAATTGGTGGCATAGTGGTGGTTTAATTAACTAAGTGCTAGTTCATGGACGCGTTTTTGGAGGGGGTGGCCACTCGCTTACAGTGGCCACTCGCTTTCCGATTACGTTACGAGTCTAGGTATCAACATGGTTGTGTTTTAGTTCCTTTAGTTCGTCTAGTTAATCCATATTACCATTCCAAGCTGTAGGATGTGTTCAACTTCCTAATTAGCGCTCTAGACCTTAACTCAAACGCGAGAAACAGACCAAACCAATGAACTACTCGGATTAAGCGCTGGATGTAAACTAAGCGTCAAGACAATGAAGAAAGCGACCAGGCCAAGAAACACACATAAGCATGGTGTGTCTTCCCTTCATAAACATCACTCCCACTAGGGTAATACACGACTTCTATAAAATCAGATATGTCGACAGCACAGGAAACCCACCAGTCCGACATAGACGCACCAAATCTTACCTTCGAAACCAACAGCCTCTACATCCTCCTCTCTGACCGCGGCGACAAGAGCTACACATTCCACTGGCGCCTGTATCTACACCAGAGTCCAACATCAGGCACCATCTACCATTTACTCAACGACACCGATCCAACCATCTGGCGCTTCGAACATATACCGGACCAGACCGTCATCGATGAACGAGAACTGCTTGGAGTTCTAAAGATAGTAGTATTGGACCCGATCCTGCACGCGCATTTTCTCGAACGTCTTCACCAAGTCCCGATCGTCGATTCAGTCCGATTCCGCGAGAGAATCACGTGCCGGGTTTGGCTTAAGGAAGCTCTCTTTGCGCTCGATGAGGAGGGGTATATTATGCTCACTCGCAGTGTGGATGATATTGAAGCTGAGGCAAGGAATCTCGCGCTACGGAATAAGAGTTTGGGAAGGAGGACAGTTGTTCGGAGTTGTGGGAGCCAAGCTTGAGAGTTTATGCCATCTGGAAGCTTTGAGTGGATGGCGGTATCATGTGCAAGGAGGGAAGAGGGAGGGGAGAGGGCGTTTATACGAACCGGACGAGGTTGGGCGATATTGGACGGAACCAGGTATGAAGACAGTGGGAAGCTATTTTGGTGTTAGTTCAGCCACGGGTGGAACTAGAAACAACATGGCAAATCCGAGCGTCAATATTGTTTCAGTGGGGTAGCTAACAATACGTATGTTGTAGTGTTCAGGTGGGTACGAAATAGTTGTGCTACGGAGGTGGTTGGGGACACGCTGGAAGTCACGGGAGGACAAGAACGGGTTTCTGATCTCAGAGGATATCTTGGACGAGAAATGAATATTGCATCTGTGCTCACATTCTAGTTGTAAATCCCGGTATGATCTCCAACCTTGTCTGCATGTAACCTCAAGCTTTGGCTGTGCGCTCCCCAGCTTCGGGGAACGGGAGCCGGTGCGAGGATCGTCGGCAGGGCAGGAGTTTGAGTTGGGAAGTACGGAGTACTCTGTCTAGTAATCCGTACTCCGTAATCCGTACATATGCAAATAGGCAGGGATGTGCAATAGTCTGTATGTGGTATACATATGTATAAGTAATAGATAGTAGTGCAGATGCATAGAGGCACGGGATCGAAGTACATGCTGGATACCTTTGCCGGAGACTGTAGAGACATTATTCAAAGGAAGCCATAGTATAGTCCATTATTTGCACGAGGGGGATATTGCCATGCGAGGGAATAGGAGCTGGATTGGGAATTTGGAAGAGGCAAAGGGAAAAAGGAAAAAGGAAAGAGCAAACAGAGAAAAGTACCGACATCCCTGGACGGTACGACCCGTGTGTCAAGACAGACTATTGGGAAAGGGCAGCAAGGCACGGCCCATGACCACGACCAAAAAGGCGTGGAGGCAGGAATGGGCAAGGGCCACGGCGTTGCCATGATGGCTCCGGGCAGATGGGTGGGAGAGCATGGGGGTTTGCCATGGGTGAGCCATGAGCTATGGGGAAAGGAGGCATTCGCATGAGCCACGCACTATTGACATAGTGAACTCAAAGCTCGACAACTAGTGATCCATCCCTTGATCGAGATTAGGCGAGGGTGTAGAACGTTGTAGAGATAGAGTGGTACTCAGGACCCATGTTTTTCTCTGGGAGACCTGGCAAAAATTGAGCTTGGAGTTTCGGATAAACTGTCCTTTTCTCAAGTATGGGGAAGTGCTACCGTGTCAGAGGATCGAGGAATGTGCCGTAGATCGGGTGGCGATCTTCGAGACATTCTGCAAGGCAACGATGCCATGTGGCATGCTGGAAGGGGAAGATGATGGACGGTGGTACTTGACATGCATAGGTTTATTGTATTGAATCTGTGCTGCCTAAATAATGGCTTATAGCCTTGGAGGTTGCGCAGTGCATGTGGGTAGGGAACGACGTGTTAGTGCAGCCACAGTGTGGCGGTGTCAGCTAGACCGGTTGGGCCGACTTTTTAGTTTTGTTTTTTAGTCTGTAATTTATATGGAGTATGGATTTACATGTTACAAACGGACTAGATCTATTTCTGGACGAACACCCGATCAAACGGACTTGAATTGAAATCGATACGTCCCAAAAGCCTGGGCAACGCAGTATCGCGATTGCAGGCTATCCCCTTGGGTACCTATAACATAGGTTAAATACGCCATGTCTCAAATAAAATTCCCAAAAAGCCATAGACTATGGAATAGTACCTGACACCTGTAGATCAATAAACAGGGTCCAGATCCGAAATCAAATAAGCTTGGTCATACTCGCCAAGACGCCCAATGTCACAGTTCGGAACCGGGATATTACCCTTCGCGCCCCGTGAATTTCATAGCCGCGCGACATAGGATTCCGTACTACCCTGTAGCCTCTCTATGACAGGTCAACATGTGATGATTTGGGCGGCAGGGACGGGTGGTTGCAGGTCTACGGTATGAAGCTCAAGCTCATGGAAGCGTGGGTGATCCGTGACACTTTCTGCGTGTGTCCGAGGTGTTACAAACAGAAAATATGTAGGGGAGAAAGTGGATCATGTTTTATAATATAATACTAATTATAACCTAGGTAAGTAATGGAGAAAGGGTATTAGTATAAGATGAAATTATAACACATATGCAGGTATAATATGCGATCAACCTTGGAAATATACCCTCGGTGAGTAAAGGAGACCCTAAAAGATGCCATGTGTGGGACTGAAGAAAAGACATTCTCGCATGGAGGACAAGGATTAAACAGGGATGGACTCCTGTACTGAGTACCAAGGTACTTTTCGTAGGCTCAATCTCCCGGACAGAAATTTTTTATTTGCTACTATTTGCGCCCCGAGACTGCCGATCCTGCATCCTCATGCCATGTGTCCAACGTCATGTTTCCAAGATTTCTACATGTTCATACCTTAATCTCCCAAACGGGATTGTGCAGTTAGCCCCGGTCGCGAATGCAGCTTGACTGGATGGAAAGAGAAGGAGACTCAATAAGTGAAAAAAGACTGCAAGGGAGAGCCACGTGAAGTGTATTGTAACAATAGTATTCTATATAAAAATGACGTGAAGACTCGTGTTCTCCTTGCTTGTTCTTCAGGAATGCGATATGTGAATACATAGTAGAGAAGTAGAGCAGTAGAGAAGTAGAGCAGTAGAGAAGTAGAGAAGTAGATATAGTAATAGAGTGAGCATTAACAGAAATAACTGCAGGTTAATAGAGTAATAGTCAGTACATAAGTATAGTTAGTTAGCATATAGTCCTTACTCAGGGTCAGCCTCGTGGCACACACAGTTGCAGTAGGGCCTTGGCGGTAATACCGGTACATTCTTTTTGGATTTTCCTTTTATTTCCATTTTATTTTATGAATTTATATTTTATATTTTATATTTTATATTTTGTATATTTTCTGTTTTTCTTTTCCGAATTTAATAATAAATTTGCCCTCAGAAAGGGGATAAAAAAGAAGGTTAAAAAAAAAAAGAAAAGAGGAGTTTCAGAGACTCGAGGCGGGTTTCGAGTCTCCAATTTTCTACTTCTTTAATCTCCTCGACTCTTCTCGACTCTTGACCTTCTACACTCTCTCTACCTGTCTACTTCCTGTCTACTTCCTGTCTACTTCCTAATATCCATATACCCTAATACTTTTACACTTTCCTTTTGGTAAGCTTGATCTGTGTTGCCTAGACGTCTTCACGTCTAACGATCTAGCCTTCCTTTTTACCTTGCGCGAACGAAACTTTACTCGCAACGAAACGGTTTCACGGTGAATCATTTCTCGAATTCAATCTCTACTCTCTCGATTTGGAATATGCAATAGTGTGGGCAAAAACCAGAGCGGGTTAATATTCGATTCTTCTTCATTGTTCCCCCGCCTGATTCGGACTCTCCCACCATGGATCCTTCTGTCGCACATCGCCCATGGGAGGCGGTCTCAGGGCCTCAGTCGAATGCAGGCTCAACGCAAACCCTCCCCTCTATCTCCACCCTCACCGCGAATATGCCTGGTACCGGAGCCCCCGCGGAGAAATCCCCCGGAAACGCCTCACTGAACACGATTGAGCGTGACTCGGGGAATTGGTCAATGCCGCAAAGCACAAGTAGGAGACCCTCACCTAGTATGGAATGGGAGCGGCGCGGTGCTGACCATGTAGGATCGTCCACCTACTCCACGGCAACCAATGGCACCGGCAACAATTATCCCTCCCTTAGCTTCATCTCCGCGTCGCAACCCTCCCCGAATCGCGGACACCCGGCTGTCGACCGATCCCCTTACCCCCACGATCAATCCACCACTCCTTCCTCCGCTGGCACTCAACAGCCCTCTCCAAATTTCAGCCAGCCCAACTCCACCCTTCCCTCCATCAACCAGAACTACGAAGCCCCCTCCCAACGAGCGAGTGTGGCAGAGACCGAATCCCGGCGGAGCAGTGTCGACAGTCGGGTGAACCAAGGGATCAGTGCTCTGGCTATCAACCCAGCCTCGCCTTACCACAGCACCAATGCCTCCCAATCGTCGATCGTTTCCAGTCTACAAAGGGAACGAGGGATTCCGACCGACATGAATTCATACCGGGGACCTCGGTACTCAGGAGGCAGCCAGCCGCTCTCTCCACTGGGCCCTCGCGCAACCGACCAGCAGCGGAGTTTCGCAGCCGGTCGCACTGCTCCGGCCATTTCCTCGAATCCTCGGTCGGAGATTTACAACGCTGAAGCCCCCACGGCGGGTATGGCATATGCCTTCCCGGACCCGGACATGGCGCGTTCAAGCTCCGTCTCTTCGAAGGGAGAGTCCAACCCACCGTTCTCTCGGAAAGGCAGCATGGCGGAGTCTATGAACAGCATGTACTCGGAACGGATGCCACGAGGACAACACGGTAAGATGACCCAGTCAAAGCACACGAACTGCGCGCAACAATACTAACAATATTCCTCTCCAGACCTACCCCAAAATGTACACCACCACCACTCCCTCCAACACAAGGCCGTGCGAGAGTTGATCGGCGAAGAAGACGGACCGCCCGGCAGCACCCCGTACAGCCGCACGCCCGAACTACGCGTAACGCACAAACTCGCCGAGCGCAAACGACGCAGCGAAATGAAAGACTGCTTCGAAGCGCTCCGGTTGCGTCTACCACCGGGCCAAACCAACAAATCCAGCAAATGGGAAACGCTCACACGGGCAATTGATTATATAGCCATGCTGGAGAAAACCGTTGCCCAGTCGCAGCGCGACCGGGCTGTCATGCAGTCCGAAATGGACGAGATGCGCGCCCAGCTCAACCAGCAAGCCAATGGGGTCTCCCGGCCCCCGTCGATCTTCGAGCACCACCAAATGAGCTCCAACCAGGTCAATGGCCAGGGCCCTGTCTTCAGTGGGTTCGGCAATGGCGTTACTCCGGAGCAGCCGCGCACGTTACCGCCCCTTATGAATGGCTCTAGTGCGCCTATGCAGGGCATTGAGTATGAGCGGCGGTAGGAAGTTGTGAAAAATCTGAAGCTGTGTATGAGATATGACTAGTCACGCAAAACCTACGACTTTGTTTTGGACTTTGTTCTCTTGGTATTCATATATCCCTGTTATAGATGCGATCCTCGTTCGACTTTGTCGACTTGGACCGGTTTATACTGATTTTGTTCTTTGATCTTATGGAGTGGTCTCTATTTTTCTCATATTTTGTTATTCATACCCGCAATTGCTTTTGTTTTTTGTTTTTTTTTTTTAACTATTGGGACCACTCTACATGGAATACGAGAGGGAATATGGAATATGAATATGAATATGGAATAGCTGGAACTGCTTGAATATGGATATTCATGTTTCTTCAAGCATCTCACCTGCTCTGAGTATCAACAATGACATAGACCATTTAGACCTAACATAAACAAAGTAGCACGAAAAAACACCTTGTTTCAGAAAGCAGATCCTGCTTTAAATAAGTCATAAATAAATAAATCGGAATCCGATCTATTTCTGTCCTTCCACTAATTGGCCTCTCGAAGCGCCCGCCCCCCGGTCCGGCGCGTAATGGCCGGCCTGGGTCTGACAGCTGCATCCCATCCATCCAATCCATCACCTTCATTTCTCTTTCCCCTGGTGATCTCTCTGCCAGTCGTCCAATGACGGAACTTGAAGAAGCAGCACGGGACTAGTTGCAGCGGGTTGTCTGGGATCGCTGCAGAAATTCACCAGCGACGATGATTACTGGCCGGCTTGTTTATAGCTTGAGCTGTGCTGCGAAGTGACCCGGGACTCTGATTCTGTACTGTGATGATGCAGAGATGCAGAAATTTAGAAATAGAGCTTGCGGGCTTAAATCCCGGGACTTTTCTTATTTTCTTTGTCTTTTGTCTTTTTGTCTTTCTTTTGTTTTGCATTTGACCCTTCACTTCTATTCAGGGCTATTGTGCATCGCTGCCTCTATTGTTCTACTCGCTATAATATTAATAGACGCCCTCTTTGTTTGGCTTCCCTGCACTTTCGTTCTTTAATGCTTTCCTGTGGTTTGCAGACATTCGAACCTCGTCATTTTCTGCAACCTAACCTCTCGACACAGTCAAGTCTACTGAAACATCATGCTCAAACGAAAGCCCCAGGACCTCCAGGTCCCAGTACCAAACTTCCCATTATCATCGCCGATCAGCGAGGAAATCTCAAGTCCATCGTGCTCTTCGGAAGATCAGGAAGAACGAGACCGACCCTTTGCATTTCTATCGAAGGCAGCACGACAAAAGCTCGAGGCAAAGACCGCCAGAGAAGGGAATCGCTCGCCCATTTCCACCCGCGAAGCCTCGAGATTTAACGTCCGCATCAGCAAGAAACGTAAAAGCGTCGGGAAACCAGTCGGCCTGAACCTCGTTACAGACTTCACCTTAGCGCCGGCGCCGAGGAAACAGTCGATCCCCGCAGAGGCAAATGCGGCTGCGCCGTTCGTCGATCTGAATGACCTCAAACTCCTCTCGAAAGTGCGAGAGAAGGAACGCTCGACCCAGAAATCGAAGGATATCTTCAAGAAGAGGGTCTCGCGCGGGTTCCAACGGTTACCCGAGACGGCGCCGAGTCAAAACCACAGCCAGAATGGAACTGGAACCTCGTTCCTTACCGCCAGAGACGAAGATCCCTTCCACGATAGACACGAGCATGCAATCTCGCCTTCAGACCGCCATGTTATGATCGGACTCACTGTTCCTCGCAGCGAGTCAGTAGAAAGATCACAAGAGGTCGACGGTGCAAGTACGCCGCTCACACCATCGATTATTGTCACGCCAGCGAGAGGAGAGGCACCATGGAACGCTCACTCAAACTCGAGCACCGAGATGCTCCGACCAAGAGCAACATCGAGTATCTACTCCCAGCCAACACCCCGCCTCTGGCAATATGAAACAGATGTGCCACCCGTGCCAGCCATTCCCGCGCAGCACTCAGCTGCTACCAAAACCCCAGCGTCAGAGACTGCGTACCAGAGCGCACTAGGAGTAGAAAGGAACGCCCGCGCCCTATCAACGGCTTCAAGCTGGGAAGACGACAGTCCACCCCGGACACCAGGCGCAGTACGCCCAAGCCCGAAGGACCAGCAACCGGGCCGTCTCAGTGTCAACACCCAAGCAGACGAAGAAAGACCGCATTCACAAGGCTGGTGGACATACCTCCTCTCCCCACTCCTGAACCGATCCATAAAATCCCCACTGAGCCCATCCTTCCCGCAAGAATCACCATCAACCCCATCGACAACAACCACAACACGCGCCCAGCCAAAAGAATGGATACAGCGCGAGAAAGAGATCTCCTGCTTCTCACCCGATACACCAGAGACAGCGGCACCAATTGACGAGAAGGCGTTTGAGACATCCCGATTCGAACAAGACCAATTCCAATTACAAGGCCCCGAACGTCATCAGTCCCCACCACCCGCATACGTTTCAAACGTCTCAAGTAGACAGAATACCATGTCCTTCAGTTTCGGCAACCAGACAATCCAGGGCGAAGCAGCTGAGTACTACCAAGCCTGTGCGCACGAGTTGTTCAGTAAGACGCCGTACTTCGAGTGCGTCAACCACGTTTGCTCGATTACTCCTGCCAACCCTGTCACTATGCCCGCAGGAGCTATAGGTACAACCGAAGACGGCACCCGTGGACTTGCGCTTGTTGCGGTCGACGAGCCTGGACCATCTGGTCTTGAAGGGACGCGCGAGAATGAGAAGCAGACACCTGTTGCATCGACGTCGACTAAAAATGCTGGTCTGCTTATTGACATTGATTCGCCTGATCCCCAGGTGAAGAAGACTGTCCCGGCTGGGGATGCGGTTCGTGCGAAGGAGGTTCAGGTACTATCGCCGGCGTCGGAGTTTAGTTCTCATACGTGGGATTCGTCTGTTGTTGATGAGGATGAGAAGCGTTCGGTGTCGGCCCATGGGACTAGGGGTGGTGTTTCTGAATCTCGGTCTCAGCGTGCTGCTTCGCCTCCTGTTCCTGTTGTCGCGCCGCTTGCGGAGGCAGTTGATAGGTCTGCTCCTGCTCCTGCTCCTGCTCCTGCTCCCATTCCTATGTCTGAGCCAGCTCCTGCTCCCGCTCCCGCTCCTATTTCTATGCCCGAGCCAACCCCCGCTCCTGCTCCGCAGATAATCACTAATATCTCGCCCCCGGTTACTAACTTCCATTACACTTCGCCTGCACCGCAGCCTCAGGCACAGCCTCTGCAGCCGGCAGTGCAATATGTGCCCGTATTCACTTCACAGACTGTACAGCCAACGGAGCCTACATTTCCACAGCCGCAACCGCAGGAACTTTCGCGAGGAATCTCGGACCAGCCGATGATCCAGCCAGTCCCTCAAGTAGCAACGCCAAGGTCAGAATGGCCATGGGGAAAGCGAGAACAGCCACAAGAGCAACCCCAGGTTCAACAGCCAGCTACCCAAAGACAAATCTCCGGGTTTGAATGGGCATATGCCCCGCAAGGACAATTACAATCACAAGAACTTCCTGTTACACAAGCACCTCAAGAATCGCAGGTTGCACCTGAGCAGACTCCTCCCCAGACACGGCGGCCAACTTATGGTCATGCTAAACAGCCTCAAGGACCGCTTGTTATTCAGGGACGGCAATCTGGTTCTGGGTGGCCATTTGGTCTAAACGCACATCCTCACTCGAACGCACCCCCTGTGCCGCCTTTACCACAAACCCAGCCAACTGGATCGGAGGTTCAACCCCAGCAAGAGCAATCCCAAGCATCCGTAGCTCAGGATCGGCAGCCTGGATCTGAAGAGTCGCAAGCAGAACGAGGATTGTCTCAAGGGTCTGAACTTGCTCCTCGAGGACATTTACAACCTTCTGAGCCGATCTCTCCGGGTTTCCAGCGCGCAGCTGGTGGGCCGGGCTCGATCCCAATGTCGGACATGCAGGCACCGGCTCCAGCATATACGCAATTTCCCCGAGAGCCTCCTCTCCCGCCTCGTTATGATACACAGCCACGCTATGATCACGACCCTTCAGCTGGAGTTTCGAGTGTCAACCCAAGCGGCGCGATAGGACCTCATGAGACTCGACGTCGCAGACTCGAAAAGGAAGAGGCAACTGGCCGAAGGGTCTGCAATCTCTGGCGTGGCCGGGGACCATTCAGCAAGAAGAGCGGACGTCCAGGACGTGAGGGTCGTACTCGACGGAGATGGTATTTCATTATCTGCGTTTTCTTCTTCATCATCGTGATCCTAGCCACTATTCTGGCGATCACACTGACAAGGAAAGGAGACGAGACTCCCGTTCAATCGCGGTGGCTGAACCTCACAGGCTACCCGCCCATGCCAACTGGAATTGCAACACTGGCCGGAACGCAGCCGCAGCTGGAAAAGTCCACTTGTATCACTCCTTCTTCGATGTGGAGTTGTGCTTTGCCCAAGGACGAACAGGATGCCAATAAGCCGTATGATGCGAACCAGCCCAATTTCCGTGTTTCCATCCGCTTCCGCAATGGCACATACGATAACAGCACTGCTGTTGGCTCGAAGCTACGTGTCAGGAGCGAAGACCTTTTCAACCCATTGCCAGAAGCCCCAAGAGATACAGAGCAGAGCTTCCTCGGCCAATACACAGACAACAACACTGCACCGTACGCCGGCGAAGAAACACCCTTCTACATGTCCATCCTCTCACCAGTCTCCCTCTCCTCGACAAGCATCTACCGCCGCGCAGATACATCCAACGGCACCGCATACCCCAACATCTCCTCAATAATCCCAGCGCCCGAAGAAAATGCCGACGGAACCCCATCGGCAGCAATGCTGTATCCCCTCCCCTCATCACAACCAATCCGGCTGTACAACCGCGGCCTGGCAACCGAGCATTACGGCTTCTACAGCTACTTCGACAAATCCATATTCCTAACCTCCCAAACCAAATCCTCGCCCGCGGACACAAACGGCGGGACCTCAAAAGTCAACGCACACTACCGATGCACATGGTCTCAAACGCGTTTCCTCGTCCAAATATGGACCCAACCCGACAAAATTGGCCGCCATCTCCTTCCCCGATCAAACAACACAGCAACAAGTACCGCGTCCTCCGCAACACCAACATCAACAAATAACGCTACATCTTTTTCCTCCGCAACGGACTTCACCCGTCCAGGCTCGTTCCCATACCCGGTAACGATAACAGTGGACCGCCACGGCGGTGCAGAGAAAAAGAAAATGGTCTACTGCTACCCGATTGAAGATGACGGTCATTATAATATCACTGCTGCGCAGCTGCAGCTCGAGGACCGCGCTATTGGGGGTGAGCTTGTTAATCCTGCTACAGGACTTTTCAAGCTTGGTGATACGAAGAATGCTACGATTGAGGACGCGGGTGGTGTTGATGGTGGTTCTGGGGGGTGTGGGTGTCAGTGGACGAATTGGATTTCGAGTGTGTAGGACTGGACTGGACTGTGCATGGATGGTGTTGATATTTAGAAGGTGGCAATTTTCATTTTTGATTTTTGATTTTCTCGTTTATGTGTGTTGCATTGCGTGTTCTTGGTGTTTGGGTGGCTTTTCTGCTTCATTTTCTGCGATGACGGTCATAAAAGAGTGTCTATACATTTTTCATTTCTATAGCGATACCTAAAATACAAAATCAACGTTACAATGAATTTCACATCCTTCGTCATCCTGAAAACCTACAACCCTACAGGCAGCACGAATCTATCAATATTGATATCTCGTAATATCAAGAAAGAAACAACCATGAGTGACACCCTCAGCCCCACAAAGTAAAGCTCAGGTTGCATTAAGCAAAAGTTAATTTGGAACCTTAATCAAGCTAATGTCCGGGTAGGTGAACCTTAATGTAAAGAAAGCTAATAGCCTCGTAAACGGCTACAAGACACACGCCACCTGACCCTGCAGGGACGACTAGATTGCGTTTTGGACTTCCAAGGTTCTATTATTAGATGTATGACTAGGGTTGCATTTTTGCCACCCGTGGACTGGTGGATTAGACTTTGGTCTGTGAGTGAATTTTATTTCTACGGAGTAGTTCTAGGTTAGGATGTAGGGGGTTTGGTTGTAGTGGCTAGTTAGATATTATATCCAAGCTGCGGGGGTATCTTTGGATTCCTATACAACTCTTTTCATCTTCATATACATGTTCAAGTAGGCAAATGCACCGAGACATATTATTCATAAAGATTCTTTTGAATTAAGATTACAATAATATCAATTACCCATTATTACCAACCCCATTAACACCAAAAACATAAAATCTAAACATCATACATGATCCCCAACACCTATCTGGAGATCCCAGTACTCCCACTTCCAGCAAATCAGGTCTCCAGCCGCAGCCAGTCACAAGATGAGATATAAAGGAACAAAGAGAGACCCAGTAATCAACAGAGAAAAACACCGGCATTAGAAGACATTAACTGCGAGATGTTTATGCAAGCAGCATAACGGCACCGTAGATAATGCTGCCGATAACAGCGCCAGCGGCTCCGATCTGGGGTGCGCTGACCTTGGAGCCAGGGCTGGAGGGGGTGAAATCGGAGGAGCTGGGGGATGCGCCAGAGCCAGCGCCGGTTCCAGGGCCAGAGTCAGTACCAGAGCCAGCGCCGCCGGCAACACCACCAGCACCACCGGAGCCGGAGTCAGAGCCAGCGCCAGTGCCAGCGCCGCCGGCAACACCACCAGCACCACCGGAGCCGGAGTCAGAGCCAGCGCCAGTGCCAGCGCCGCCGGCAACACCACCAGCACCACCGGAGCCGGAGTCAGAGCCAGCGCCAGTGCCAGCGCCAGCGCCAGTGCCAGAGCCGCCGGCAACACCGCCAACGCCGCCAGCACCAGCAGACTGGGAAGCACCACCAGCGCCTTGAGTCTTGATAGGGACCACGACGGGGATGGTCGAGGTACGGTGGCAGCTGAGGCAAGGAGCAGTACCAGTGACGATGATAGTGGTGTTCTTGCCACCGTGGTGGGTATCGTTGCCGTGGGTTCCAGTCACGATGGGGTGAGTACCAGTGTGAATACCGGTAGGAACAACACCGGTAGGGTGAACACCAGTGCCAGTCGCACCGCTAGCTTGGTGCTTGCCGATACCCTTTCCGTTGTGAACGGGGGGTTCCTGCTGCTTTTTGGCACCACTGGCCTGAACGCCGGCCGCGAGGGCCAGCAAGGCGACAGAGGGAGCGGTGAAGTGCATTTTTATTAAATTGGAAAAGCGATTGGATTAAGAAGTGAGATATGGCTTGCTGTCTTAACGAGCGACGAAGCTGGGATTGGGTTAGTATATGCTCTTGAGATTCTGCTAGCAACAGTAAATGTTAGGTAGCTTCAGGACTTACCTAGGGTGGTAATGGCAGTGCGATTGGGATGGAAATCGAGCAGGGATCGGAGGCGAAGAGGACACCATTCTTATAGATCTTGTGTGTTATCCTAATCCGGCCAATGTATTGATTAAGGTTAATTGGTGATGACATGAACAGTTAGAAGGAAAATTTTTCAAATCAGAACCTGTGCCTCTCTGTGTTCCTCTGCCCTTGATGTTCCTTTTTGCCCTCGACGGGACCCTTGGTAAAGTGGAAGCGAGGTTGGTTGATTTCCGCATCCGGAATAAATGTCACACTGCTCTGATCTATGCTCCACCTATAGCCCCTCTAGGGCTGGCACTATCGGCTTAGTCCGACGCCGATATCGTCATGATCTTCCAGAGTTGCTGTTCGGCTGAACGGTGGGGACATGGCTCGGTCGAAAGATATCACGTGATAAATTGTACCAATTAGGAAGGTGATGCTCTTGAAAGCGGACATCCCATGGATCCGCGCTGAACACCTCACCACTGGGGAATTCCGCGGAGATCCACCTCAGGCCTGTCACAATAGGTGTTGAGTGGGTTTTCTTTGTGGGTGACTTAATCTGCTTTCAGGATCATACGATGAAGACACGTTCTGAAGGGATGGACTCTTCTAAGACAATAGGTGGAGAGACTCACTCTTTGGATACCCCGAGTCCATGGATATATTAGTGGGCAGCTGTATATTACCTGGGTACACTCCCACTTAGTTATTGTTAGATCGCGAGGATTATAGCTAGAGATGAATCGCACTTTATATCCGGTACACTATTCACCAGAATCAGTCACCAAAATGGCCTTTGGGAATCAGCTATCAGCTGCGGTGTTTCTTCTGCCATCAATTGATCCCACTGTAGGATCGTTCAGCAGTTACCAGCACACCTAAGACCCCAAGGCCCAGACCGCTTCCCGCGTAGGGCTGGCTGATCGCCCCGTTGATCTTACTAACTGCATCCGGTTCTACTCAGCTCACCTAATATCATAAATTTCACTTGGACATGCTCAAGCATTCATCGGTTACAACCCCGCGCTTCTCTTTCTTAGGGAAATGTCAGCGGTGGTCACATCAAGTTCATAATGTCCGATCTTTGTCATTTGCGATCAACCTGAGGAATGTGGCTGCCACGTACTGGCTGTGGAATGTGTTCCTGCAGGACTGATGGTATCCCTATAGGGTTTGATTGTAGGCTCGCATGAAGGACAATGTCGTCTGCAGGAATGGAAATCGACGAAGTCGATCCCGCTTATTGAGTAAGGTAGGTAATTTCTCGCAGCTGTCGGAGCAGACAATAGGATGGATAAGTTGCGACTCAATTTAATGCATTTTCGTGCGGGACTGCGAAACTCTGATGTTAACATTTATTTCCACATATATGGGGGGTAGTATAGTGGACTTAATTGAAATTTAAGGACGCAGCAGGAAACAGAAACTTTGAACGTCCTAATCTCAGTCCTTCGAGATACCGGGAAGTGTTTCATAGAAGTGTGAGGAATTCACTGGCTACATATATACATGTATAGTTAAACCATTGAAGAGTATAGACACCCCCTGGGGCCCATTAAACCCTAAAATATCTTTACGTACTGTCCTCCATACATAATTCAACGTGAAGATATAGGTGCTTTTTTTTAGCGGAGGGCTTGATCAGGCTTGTCAGAAAGGATATATCACCCGTGGACATCACCGCCAATACCTCGCTTGCTTTGTGTGGAATAGTGATCTCCGAATATTTTGATTTCATAAGACTTCCACTCTTAGACTCTTATTATTGTCGCTTACAGGGTGTATACTGCAGGCGACTATTGAGCCGCAATAGGCAAGCTGTACACAACCCCATGAACAACAACGAGTGTGACTCTAACTCGACGTAGTGAGTCCAAGATTCCTCACAGAAACTATCTCATCAGCTGATTGTTAAAATAATGAAAAATCACCTTGGAAACAACGTAGGTAGACTATGTAAACATTTCTCATAGATCGGACTTATCGCAAATGATTGCCGGGTCTTGGCAATCCTCCGATCCCCTTTCTCCATCTCAGCTCTGTCCCATGTCTTCAACAGGCTAGCAATGCGCCACCCAGACACTAGTCCTTCTCTTCTTTCTCCTGGGAATTATGACAACGATGCATCTTCGTTACGGTCGCCCTCCGAGCAGGACTCCGATTCCGACGATGACGCCCTCCTCGGTCAAAACCGCAGCACCTTGGAAATCGCAGAGCACGACCGGGCGGTCCTAGAAGCTGAAGAGGAGCTGGAGAACCTCCTGATCCGCCGTGGCAGTGCACATGGGCTGCGGAGGATTTTCAGCCCTAATGGTAGCAGAGTGAAGATCGGGAAGACGAAAAAGGAGCGGCGACAGCGGAGGGGATCACGGCGTGAAAGAGTCAGTGAAGATGGCGAGCTGATGTATGAGATGGAAGAGGGAATTGGTGATGATAATGCCTCGCTTTTGAGCGGATCATCGTTGGATTTGGACCAGAAAGGCGAATACACATATGAGCCGGTAAGACGTACCGTGGCTGGTTTCTGCGCCCCCTGCTAACATGTCCGCCACTTAGCCTCCACGGCCTTCATGGCGAAAAATCCTGTTTATAATTGCTCTGATCGCCATTCTCTTCGTCATCCTCCTCCTGGGGGCATATAAAGCCTCGAGCGGTTTCCGGGCTTCACGAGCACACTTTCCACCCTTGCTCTCCAACGGCACGGCTCTTTTTGCGCCAACCACGATCGTTATCTCGCTCGACGGTTTCCGAGCCGACTTCCTTGATCGCGGCCTGACTCCCGCGCTGAACTCCCTCGTCGCCAATGGCGTTTCCCCGCAATACATGAACCCCAGCTTCCCTAGCGTCACCTTTCCAAACCACTTTACACTTATGACTGGTCTCTACCCCGAGAGTCATGGGATCGTTGGCAACACATTTTGGGACCCAAAGATAAACGAGGAGTTCTACTATACCCATCCCGCTGTCAGCATGCAACCCAAGTGGTGGATGGCGGAACCACTCTGGGTGACGGCAGAAAAGCAGGGTGTGAAGACAGCCATCCATATGTGGCCCGGGTCTGAGGCGCACATTGGCGACAGGGAACCGACATTTTTGGACAAGTACAACGGTACGGAAGTCTTGTCTCGCAAGGTGGATCGGGTCCTTGAGTTTTTGGATCTCCCAGGTCTAGAGGATAAATCGCAGGTGACACCTGAGCGGCCGCAGTTTATCATAGCTTACGTTCCCGACGTCGATCGGGACGGTCATACATTTGGCCCTAATAGCACAGAGATCCGAAAGACGATCTCCGAAGCGGATAGCATGGTTGCTAACATCATGACTGGTCTTGAGCAACGCAATCTAACCGAGGTGGTTAACATCGTCGTTGTCTCAGACCACGGCATGGCCACTACCTCTGCAGAAAGGCTGATTCAATTGGACGATCTGATTGATTATAATTTGATTGAACATATTGACGGGTGGCCATCTGCTGGTCTGCGTCCTAAGCGTCCGGAGGATCTGGAGACCCTCCGGAAACAATTGGAGAAGGTAGCTCCGGATTACGAGCATGCTTTTGAATTCTACACACGGGAGACAATGCCTGAACGGTATCATTTCTCGAACAACGAACGCATTGCGCCGTTGTGGGTCATCCCTAAGACAGGCTGGGCTATCGTTAATCGGTCAGAGTTCGACGTCAAAGAAGATTTGAAGACTGGGAAGGAATACCATCCTCGGGGTATTCACGGATATGACCATGAGCATCCTTTGATGCGTGCAATCTTTATTGCGCGTGGTCCAGCCTTCCCACACAAGCCAAACAGCCGGGTGGAAGTTTTCCGTAAGTACCTACTTCGAACCATTGATTGGCAATCGACCTAACGATTTGTATAGAAAATATCGAGGTATACAACATTGTCTGTGACTCTTTGGGTGTCGATCCCCTTCCAGGCAATGGCACACTGCGACTCCCGCTGAAGCCAGTCGGCCTTCACTCCGATGAGAACGCACCAGTCTTGGACACGCCTCCTGATCCCCCGGCTCAAACTTCAGCAACAGCAGTGCCCGCGCAACCAGCGCCCCCACAACCAACACTCCCGCAGCCATCACCTCCACAGCCAAAACCAGCACAGCCAGCACAGCCAGCACCGAAACCCAGTCCAGCACCTGAGACACCACCCGCCACAGACCATCAAAGTGACGATGAAAAGGGTTCGACGTGGTGGGGCACAATTTGGCACAAATTCGAGGACCTGAAGAGCTGGGCTGGCGGCGTTGCTGATGCTGTTCAGGGCAAGCACCCGGAGTCGGAGAGTTGAAGATCTTGCTCTATTTTGTCTACTTTCCCTTGCATTTTGATAGATACCTATACCCATATTCACGTTTGTAATGTTTAAATGCTGTTTATTCTCTCGACATGCGATGTTCGCCCGGTTAACACACGATGTCTTTTCATATTTCCGTGGCGATAGAGGTCCTGCGCGTAGACCTTGGTATGGAGCCGCAAATTCGCGCGCTGATCTAACGACAAGTTGATGCAAGGTGCCCAAGTGGTGTTAGGCGTTTGGCAAGATTCCAGCAGAAAGAAACCCCTCTTCTCTATTTCTAACATACTCCGCAAGACTCAAGGCATCTTCAAAATCACTTCAGTAGTATTTCATTGTTTCACTATTTCATACATCGTCAAGAAACCTCAACTACATCATTCACGCCGTATACGCTTCGCTTCTTTCCTCGCTTCCAGGTGTCTAGTGTTCCAGACTGGGTTCTGGATTCTAAACTCGAGACTCATTTCCTGCCTCAGCAAGTACGAGACAGTGCATAACTACTACAAGCAGGAATCCCTTTCCCAGCGGCCAATCAAGAAATCCGAACATTGGCAGCGGGAGAGGAAGATCGGTGGTGGTGGGTTTGGAGAGGTGTGGCTGGAGAAATGCACAAAAGGAAAGAATAATGGCCATCATGTCCGCGCAACAAAGCAGATGGAAGTAGGCCGGCAGATAGACTACGCCCGTGAGCTCGAGGCTATTGCGAAATTCTCACACCCAAAGGCTCGTCTTCCAGCTACTCAATGTAATAGAAGCCACTGACAGATCAGCAGTACGAGCGATGTTTTGTCAAGTCTTTTGGGTGGTACCAGAATGAAGCCAGCTTATTCATTGCAATGGAATATCTTGAGCTTGGAGATCTACACGATTATTTACTCGACAAGAACCAGCCGCTGCCGGAAATTGAGGTGCGGTGCGTAATGTCCCAAATTCTTGAGAGCCTTGGTTTGATACACGACAATGGCTTTGCACAACGTGATTTGAAGCCCAGAGTGAGTCGGTTGCGCCATGAAAATTAACTACATATGATCGGTATATCTAACCCTATCTAGAATATCCTTCAAGAACCTGTCCACCAGATGACTGGTGGGTAAAGATCGCAGACTTTGGGATCAGCAAACGTATTGAAGATGGTCTTGGAAAATCAATGACCCTAAAGGGCACACCAGGATATATCGCACCTGAACTCTATGAATTCACTCAAAGAGGAACTCCATATGCGGCTGATATTTGGGCGGCTGGAGAGGTTATGTTTCAAATTTTGACCAAGCAACCCGCATTCAAGCATCTTAGATTGCTCTCCAACTATGTCCAAACGCGTATGGTCTTTCCTGCCAATCCACCCTTGACCAACGGAGTCAGTCAACATGGAGTTGCATTTGTCTTATGTCTTATGGACCCTAACCCGGGAGGTAGAATGTCAGCCAAAGATGCTTTACAACACAGTGGATTGCTCAGCCGTTGCCCTACAATAATCACAATTCAACTACACTTGCGTATCAAGAGGAACATACTACATCATTTGTTGACTCAATGACAGAAAGTCCTGCATCATGGAACACTAAGAAGTCACTAAGAGCATTCGAAAATCCCATTCCGAGGAGACCAAACGAATTGGAGACATCATCTCTTCAGACTCCTAGCAACGAACCTTCAAAGTTCCAGGTAGTGCAACACGAAAGTGCCACAGCTGTCAGAATGATCGGATTGGGTCCATTCTATGGTATTTTCACCCGATGGCAAATTGGTGGCATGGGTCTGTAGATACGCTATCGACTTACGTTGTGGACTTAGCATATCGTATCATACCATCTGTTGCTCGGTATTGTTTCAACATACAGTAACACTTGAAGGTTTTTTTGATGTGCCCAGGGAGATTCCGGAGATCTTTCCGAACTGGTAATATGATAGATACATCCTATCCAAGAGTTCTGCAATACCCAGCTCATTTCCAGCGTCCGAAGCAAGACGGTTGAAGTGGAGTCAATTCCGCTCACAAATGGATATAGTATACGATTGGCATGAGCCGCGATGTTGTATCCATTACTATATATGGGCCCGATGTTTAAATAAACAATAAAAAAATCCCTCGTTATGAAGTTGGTAGAAAGAGGATACTCCGTACAGTACACGCCCTGCGACTTCAGCGTCTAGCTCATATGCTGTCTACTCCACCATTGTCCAGGCGGGATTTATATGTGAGAGAATTAAAAAACTGCTAGTAAGTCTTGCCAGGTCACGGTCCTACCCAATGCATCGGACCAATACAGCTGTCTAATGCTTTCTATTTCAGCCTTGCATACATCCTCGGTTTGGGAACTTGTATAGCTCTAGAGCTTTCGAGCGTAGAAGCCTAGTTTCACTCATATCTAGCCCTTCCATAACAAGGAAACATCCATTTATCTATGAGTTCTAATAATTGACCTAACGGGAGCTTTATGTAGTTAAAATCACAGTCCTTCTGCCATCGACGCTAACGATCGACGTGCCAAGATCGACTGGACTCGGCCCACATCTCGATAATAGGAACTGGGAGGCTCCATAAAAAGGAAAGGTGCTACGGAGTACTCCGTATGGGCACATTGATTGCATTGCATCTATTTTACTGACGGTAATTGTTTCTTTTTCGTCGAGAGTACATGGACAAACAATATTTCATATAGAGCGGACCCAACTTTATATGTTAATATGTTCATACGCATGCAAGAACTGTCTATGTCGGCGCAGAATGTATTGTATTGGGCAGCGCGATGGAGCTGATTGCCGGCATCAATGTTATAGCGAGGAGCCGAGGATCGCCCGTGATTCTGTAGCCTCCTGTAATATCCACTTGGGACTCGACCAAGATTGCCCTATCGTTTAATTTCCCTGATTTGGGATAGTGTGTCTTAGTGCCTGCAGAATTACTCCGTATTTCATGGACTATATTTATACAGATAGCCTTCGCGATGGATACCAAAGCAAGTTATACATGGGCTCTAGTGGGTACCACCATCATCCGCGAAAGTTTAGGTTTCAGTTTTCACGAGAAAATCACGCAAATGGACCTTGTACATATCCACCGTTCAAACGGCCGATTCCCCCCATGGATCTGGCGAATTAAGTGGGGCTCAGTTATTAAATGATCTTCAAAGTTGACCGGAGAGTTAGTCCAAGCATTGCCCAAGCATTGCCAAGGCCGGGGCGAAAATTACTCGGCATTTTAGTACTCGCTCTACCTATGTTGTAGGGACTCTTCTATACACGCTAAGAAATTGACCCACGTCAAAGTGAAATCCCCCTTTCCGACACCTGAACTCCGACTCTGCCCTTTCTACTCCGTTTCTTTCAACTCTCCATTTCTCTCCGCGCAATTTTCCATTCATCATGGAAGCGAAAACCCCTTCCGGTCCCTCTTCTGGATTGGCTCAAAAAAAGCCTGGATCAGACCACCCTCTAGGGCGCGTATTAGAACCTCTTGGGTTCTATAGACATCCAATCTTGTATGCCATCTTTTCTAACCTTGAGCTGGTAGCTGCTAACCCGAGCTATGGAGGTTCACACTTTTTCTTTTCGCATTTTTCTATCTATTTACTTACGTTTGTCGCCAATACTGTGATGCAGATTCGTGTCGTTATTACCGCTGGAATATGATGTCTGTTTTATCGCTCTTTTTGTTTACTTATGCGATGTGGGGTCAAGGCGTTCAAAAGCTTGCGGCGGAACGCAGGCAACGAGAGGAGTGTGCGTTGCGAGATGGGAAAACACCGGTGTCTGCCTCTTGAAACAGATACTGGAGGAAAGATTTAGGATTCGAACTTCAATGGAAGTACCGAATGGTATGGCTTACGTTGTGAATTAATGATTTATTTTCTTGTTAAACAAGTGAAAGAAGTAGGCGCTCATTGAACATTATTGTCAAAAGGACACTCTTCACCCGAAATAACTGCATTTCCTAATGCCTAGGCATTCGAGCTGCATTCATTGCCTTGCATGGTGATTGTTAAGATGGCCACGGCTATAAAAGGAGTCGAGAGAGAGTACATGCCTTGGGTTTTCAATATTTTCTAGCTGCAGTAAGTCTCAATAACTCAACTCTTTCATTTGTAGAGCTTGTTCATCATCAGAGAAGCACAGAGCCATATGGTAAGCAATTTGAAAGACAGTTAGCGGACATATGAGCAGCAGACCCAGCTCCTAAGGTACGAGTCGACATCCGACTATTCCTTAGCCCTAGGAAACCCCATACCCTTTGTTGCCTCCTTGAGTCGCACAACCTTTTCCTCAATCACGTTGAGACGAGCCTGGATAACGCCACAGGCTGAATAAGTAAGGTCCATCACCCAGTTCAGTCTCATGTGCTTCTCCCGCAGAGTATCATCCAGTTCCAGCCGACGCTCTCTCTTCTCCAATATATCCGTAGTAACCTGGACAATGTTGCGAGCTGTTTCTAATTCCGCGAGCTCCAACTCGGTGAGTCCCTCTCGGTCACGGACATACTTCCGCTGCGCAGACTGTACCATCACGACTGCTTCAATAAGAGGCAGCATGTACCCGAAGTTGCTCATGAACCAGTATGCGCTTGTGCGAGTGATGTGCCGGTCGTCGTAGATTTCGCGGATGGCGCGGACTTGCTTTTTGAAGTGAGACTCTTCATGCTGGGGAAGCTCAACGGGTTCACGGCTGTTCTTCCAGTCGACAGTGGGCATGACAGCACCGCCGACCCAGGCGTTGTATTGCTTCAACTCGGCGGGAAGCATTTTGTCCTTTGCCTCGGTGATGGGGTTGCGCTGTTTATGTAGGGCCTTTGCGTAGTTAGTGTGGATGGCAAGGCTCTTGTCTTCATTGACAAGGTCTGCCAGTCTCTCTAATTTCCTGTAAGCTTGTACTAGTTTGTCCGTTGGCTCCGGCGTCGATAGGAAAGTGGTGGTGTCGGGGAGATTCTCGGCGAAGTCGATCGGAGGATTTGGGTCGAACATTTCCTCGAAGCTGCGCTTCGCAGCCTTTGTACTAGGGGTGGACTGGGAAATAGGCTGATCTATGAACATGTTGGGGAGTCTATCTTTCATTGTTAGCATTGTCTCAATTCCGACTGGCTTTTTGATGAATTGGGGATGGACCATGCTTGTCGTGGCTGACTCACACGGTTTTGGTATGAACCGATAGAAGATGGTGATGTAGTGATTACTGAAAGGGGTGGCTTTGGAAGTAAGAACAGAGAGGGATAGAGGATGAAGTGGAGGGAGTCGTTGTATACTTGTTTGCTTTGTGCGAGGTGAAATCACAAACAGCCTAAGCAATCAAGTCCCATTGTCTAGTGTCTTATTATAATCAGCCTTGTTTGAGTAATGTTTTCAGGGTTGTATTTATTTTCTTTCTGAGAACTAGGATATATGACCTGTAGACGAGAATAAAATCTGATGTGTAGAAATGACTTCGAGGCGAGAAATATATATTAGCATGGTGGGTACAGGTAAATATATTGTTTCTCTTACAATAAGATGAGACTATTGATAGACATGTAAACAGAGCCAAAAGTAAATAAAGGGATGTATATACGAACTTGTAGAGCGTTGTATGTTGGATGGTATTCAACTTAGGGTTTTGTGGTGGGAATACCAAACTAGGCAATATCGAGGTTGTTCGGCTGTTTTAACTTATAGAACGCAGAATGGCTTGTCTTTCCATCAACCAGCCAAGTGGCCGAGCAGTAACTCAGCCATCTCATCTTCCTTGGTCTAGTGGTGATGATTTCCGCTTGTCATTAATACCGATAAGCGCGGGAGACCGGGGTTCGATTCCCCGAGGGAGAGATTTCTTTTTGCACTTGTTTTTTTTGCTCATCTGCTTGCTAAATTTTTTTCCTAATATTAATTCGATGCGGTTAAACAAACATATGTGACTTTGACAATGTTTCATTCTGAGACATGAGGTGGAAATGGTACCGCAGCGATCTGCAGGGATAATGAGTCAGGTCCAGGCAGCCGCAGGCAGCCCAATCCAACCCAATCCCATCCAATCCCCAACTCCGCCTGTCCCAACGGAGTGCCCGTGTCAGGCGCTCTCAGGCTCAGCTCGGCGCGTTCCGGTGCCCGAGCGGGACAGGCCAACACGTGAGGCTCTTCAGCTAAGTTCCTCGAGACCTATAAAACGCTCGCATGTCCTTCGATTTTGCTAGTAAGGGTTCTTCTCCCTTTTCCTCCCATCCTACTACTTCCCAACCCGGTCGTTTGGGATATTGAGGTCTGCCGACTATGGATTCCAACCAGACCATTCCCACCGCCACGGGGCCGTTGTCCACAACGGACACAGCCATGTTGGAGGTCCTAGTCCCCGGCTATGGCTTCATATCACGCATATTGATGTCCTACCTGAATTTTGACGTCAGCGCCTACCTGCAAGTCCTAGTCAGCCTTGCTGTCTTTGGCGCAACTGCTCGATACGCTTTCCTCATCATTTGGGAGCACTTCAATGAGTTATTCGTGTCAAGAGCCGAGATTCGCCTAGACGATGAGACATTCCAGTATTTGATGTTCTGGATCTCACGTCAGCCACATATGAAAAATACAAACCGATTCGTCGCAGGCACCAAAACCAACAGTTACTGGAGCGAAAACGAATCAGACGGCGAGCTTGACGAAGACGAAGACGAGGACGGTGAGAAAGATGCTTTGTTCGATTCGTACTGGGCCAAGGTCACCACCCGGGACAAATATAAGAAGATCCAATTCACTCCCTCGGAAGGCTGCCATTACTTCTGGTACAAGAACCGTCCGCTCATGCTCGAGCGCGAACACCGGGACGGTGGTATGTGGTACGTAATGAACAACGAGCGGATCTTCCTATCGTCTCTCGGTCGGAATCCGACGATTCTGAAAACACTGCTAGCAGAGGCACAGCAGGCGTATGTTGACCGTGACAAGAACCGCACGGTAATCTACCGCGGCTCGCGGATTGGCGGTGCTGGCCAGTCTTTCAACTGGTATCGGTGCATGGCCCGGTTACCGCGTCCTCTTTCTACCGTGATTCTTGACCAGGAACAAAAGCAAGACTTCCTGGACGATATAAAGGAGTACCTGCACCCCCGCACGCGGCGCTGGTATACAAACCGTGGAATCCCGTATCGACGTGGATACCTTCTACACGGCCCTCCGGGGACGGGCAAGACGAGTCTGTGCTTTGCAGCGGCCGGAATCCTTGGATTGAAGCTCTACTTGCTTGATTTGAATTCCACGGCCTTGGACGAGGAGAATTTGTCGTTGCTGTTCTCGGAACTACCACGCCGATGCATAGTCCTGCTTGAAGATATCGACTCAGCAGGTGTTACAGAGGCTCGGGCCGCCGCATCTGCATCTACTTCAGATGCCCCCATCAAGGATGGGACCAGCAAGGACGGTGCCGTCGAAGCGGATAGCACAGCCGACAAAGAAACGACGAAAAAGGGGGGAATTTCGCTCTCAGGACTTCTGAACGTGATTGATGGCGTTGCAGCTAGTGAGGGCCGCATCCTCATTATGACTACCAACCACGTGGAAAAGCTCGACCCGGCTCTCCTTCGTCCTGGCCGTGTTGACATGAAGATTGCCTTTGGGTACGCAAGCGAAGCAGATATCAAGGAGCTTTTCACCTCGATCTACGGGGCGAAGAACAATGACATTGCGTGTGGCGCCCCAACAACCCACAACAACGGTTCAGTCAAGTTGCCGACAACCGGCGTTGTTGGTGACATTGCCAAGGCAAAGGGCGAGATTGTCCAAGACTCCGGGGAGTGTAATGGAGGGGTGAAAAAGAGCAAGGAAAAAGACCTGCAGAGTCTTGTATCCCTCCGATCCCGCATTTCCGACTTGGCGTCTGAGTTTGCTGCTGTTGTTCCGAGTGGCGAGTTTACAGCTGCAGAGATCCAGGGATATCTTCTCAATCACAAGGAGACACCCGAGGTAGCCATCCAGGGTGCCGCGGAGTGGGTGCAAACGGCGCGGGATATGAAGCGTGCTAGCGAGGGACAGGGAGAGCCTGAGGGAGAAGCCAAGGGAGAGGAAAAGGATAAAGCTTAGGTGCATGCAGGCATGCCTAGAACGATACGACGATACGATATACGGAATTCCATTTTAAATAATATAATTCTCGTACATTTATGTGCGATCAGGACATTACTTCCCCGAAGATCGACCTAAATTTGCTGTACTTAGTATATATGTGCTTCTGTCAGTTGCTGTTCCAATGGTCATCTTTCCCTATACTTCTTTCGATGAAAGAGTAGCATGGTACTATGCTCTAGACAATCCAAAAGGTATTCATATCTTTGAAATTGCAAACAGTATATCATTGCTATGCCATAATGCATGCAACCTCAAACCCGGGGTATATATCAACCGAAGCAACCAGACTTCATAAAAGTCCGACGCAGGCCAAAGTGCAGTACAAATAATCACATGGACCAAAAAGGAGAAGAACAAAGAACAACCCAAACCCCTCAAGCAATCGATGCCGTCTTCCCATCAATAATCACATCAGCCACATACATACACCGACTAGTCCTCTCCTCCGTACAGAATCCATGGAACAACATCCGATCCCCACAACCACAAACATTCCCCCCACCAGGCGAGATAAGCCCCGTCTTAGCAGCATTAATCAAAGGAACATTAGTCTTAGTGTAAGGCCCAGTAATACTCTTCGCGGTAGCGTAGCGCACATCATAAAGCGGGTCCGTGAAACAATGAGTCGAATAGAACAAAAAGTACGTATCACCATGGAGTATCAGATTCGGCGCCTCAACAAGGGGACCATCACCGTCAGCAGTATTACGATCAAGGATCTGCACCGCATCCCCGATAGGCGTGACGCCGTCGGCGCCAACCTTCTGCAGCAAGATGGGCGTCGAAACAAGCGGCTCGACGCCGTTGTTGCAGTCGCCGCCGTTGCCGATGCTGTTGCCGTCGACTTTGAAGACGACGTACCGGCTGCCGTCTTTGTCTTTGAAGCCGGCTGGGTCGATGGACCCGCCCCGATCGAGTCGGCAGGATAGTGGCGTGTTGCTGGGTACGTAGGGTCCTGCTGGGTGGTCTGCGATGGCTGTGCCGACGCAGTGGTGTCGAAGGTATGATTTTGCTTCGCCGGAGTAATACATAACGTACTTTCCGTCGTCCTGGGGGGTAATTAGTTATTTGTTGTGTTTATTTTTTAGTTGGGGTTGGGTAGGGTTGTTGTTGCTTTGACTTTTTTATTTTAATTTTTTTTTCGGACGCCGAGAAAACTTACTCTCATCACAACATCTGGAGCCCAGTGGTCATTCTCAGTTTCCCATGTTGACAACGTGGGGAGCGCTTCAACATCGAGAAGCGTCCATGTTTTGAAGTTATCGGAGACGGCGACTTGGACCCGCTTTCCGTTACCGTTGGTGCCGAAAGCATACCATTTGTTGTCGGCCGCTTTCATGAAGCTGGGATCTGGGAAATTGGTATTCAGACCTAGCCAGGCACCCTTTGCTCGTTTCTCGAATAAAGGCGAGCTGAGGACGGCGGGAAGGAGGGACAGGGTTACTAGAGCCCATGTGGAAGTGGATTTCATAGAGGACCACATATTGGACGAATTATCAACACAACGAAGTCTGAAAGAATAAAGTCGCTGATCATGTAGATCAAAACCATTCAGAGCAAGGGAGGTATGTCCTTCTTATATGTGAATTTGACCGCCATTGTCCGAATGTAGGGGAACAGAGTCCGCATTCGAATGAGGGTACCAAGAGAACCGAAGTAAGGCCACATGCTGGGCGTCTGCTTGGCTTTCGAGGGGGAGAATTACTCCGAGTAGGAGAAAGGAAAGTCAGTGAAAGAAAAATAATAGCCGCAACGCCTGATATGGAGATCTATCAGGTGGCACCGGGGGCCGGAGAAGGGTAATCTGAGCCATCCAGTCATGAGCGAGCTCGTGCTGGCACTTCGTGATTTTTGAATTATTATTATAATTATTATTTCTTTTTAGCGGAACCCAATTATCGGGCTGCACTATAGAGTACTTGAAAGTTAAAAGGTATCAACCTCGGGAGGACGCTGGGAGGCGTCTTAATGGCTTGCAAATGAAAGAGTGGCTTGACCACTTAGGGACTATAAAAGTAAAGAAAACAAAATAAACAAAAGCAGGCATGAGAAAGCAACCTGATACTTCACAAGAACCTTGGGAAGATATTTTTCTTTCAAACCCCCCGCCATCGAGAGTCCCGACCATATGCCGAAGGCACAAAGGATTAAGTTTTTTCAGCCTCGGAGGATTGTTTTATTTGAGTCTAGATTCTGATTCTGGAAAGGACTGGGTATCCCTAGATAACTGCAAGATGACAGGGTGAGTGCCATGTGAACCCATGCCGCTGGATTTAGTTTGTTTTTGCGATGATTAGATTTGCCAGTATGGCGACATACAATATGTAATAGGCCCACCTTTAAGTCAGCCTGAGCTCAGCCATGCAAAATCATGATACAGGGTAGATATTAGGCTGGAAGATCTCCTATTTGAGTTGTGGGGTTGACTAGGGTTGGGGACTAGGGAGATGAATATTAAATCGCCAAGCTCGGCCAAATGCGGCAAGGCACTTACTTCACACTGGCTGATGATCGCCGATCAAGGTCCAAGCTGTGAATTTAGTAATGTGACCTATATTGTATTCCTAGTAATATGGGGATATCATTCTATATTGTACAACATAGGGAGTTCCCCATAGTGAACTGAAGCCCCGAAATTGCATTATGCAAGGGCGAAAATAGCAGAAAGAAAGTGATAGCGAAGAACATAATCCGGAAATATGCAGCCCAAATATGATACCTCAGATAATTCCAATTTACCCCTAGCCGATATATGTTTTGCCAAGATAGGGAGAATACATATGTGCATATGCCCAGGTGTACATATGTACAAAATAAGCGAAGTTGGGTCTCACAAGGCACATGGCCTTCATGTGCTGGCACTGCCCAGGTGCGGTCATCGACACATGGCTCGAGTCGCACGGATTATTATAATCTCAGCTTATAGCCTTCAAATGCCAGAACTTAGAAATCCGAAAGAAAAGCACCATTCAAAAATATAATTTCCAAGATTTTCTAAATTGAAAAGAAATAGAAGATAATATAGCGAATGTCTTTCAGCAAAGTACATGCCGGATGGATCGACCGATCTCTTACCATTCCCGGATAGCGACCATCCACATCGAATCGTAAAAAGGAGCCCTGTCATTGGTACATATGTAAAGTCACAACATCGAGCTTGTTCTGTTGTACTTTTTTACCCCGCATTATAGCGGCTGAGATGACCAAGGCCAACCAGTCGGTGAGGACTTTCCACTCCAGAGCTGTGATGTCACCGGGGGCCATGCATTGACTAGTTCCTATGATCGGCATCGGAAGCATGGGGCTGATGGGAATGACAACATTGAGAACCCGGGTTTCCACGATGTTGCTACTGAAAATGCGGGGGGAAATGTCTTCTGATTATTGTAAGGTGTGGTAGAAAAGCGAAAAGATGTTGTCCAAATTCATTTCCAGCAATATCTCGCTCTCCCAGCTAAAACCTAGAGAGAACAAATCATATTCAGAACCATGTCGAAGATACCAGTGGCACCTCCATAGTCCCCTTTGTGTCGTTCCACATAATGTCTGAATCTGGCTGACCGAAGCTAGCCAAAACCCGTTCCCTCCTTGTTATATAGAATCTTGACCATGTAGCTCTTCATAGATTTATGGACACCTCACCTATATGCAACTGCGTTTGTGTGTGGAAGGTTGCTGCTCGGGAATTCTGTGCCACAGCTGTGACAATGAATGCCTCCCAGTTTAAACCAGGTGACATCCAAGTCCGGACCAGTGCAGTCCATTAAGTGATCGTTGAGACAGTGTCTGTGAATCGTCCCGGAAGCGCAATGGTGGCATGTAGCACCTTCAACTAAGAAATCCTTTTTCTTCTGGATATCAAAATGAGACCGTATCTCTTCGGATACAGGCTTGCGGAGGCCAGGCCTGAGACATTTGGCAAGGTGACGCCAAGAATACCATCCCACGATATAATCGAACTCATTATAAGTCATACTATCAGATGGAGCATCGCTTTCCCTAACCTGGTAACTGGCAAAGTGGAATATGGTCTGTATCTGTTCCTTGGACTCATGAAGCGTCGAGCTTGGACGGCGCTCTTCCCAAAGCTTTATTCCCCTCTATAAAAGTTTGTAGGAGATGATAAATTGTCGATATCTAGATATAGATACGAGCAATGATGACAAATTGTGGAGGACTAGAGAGAAGAGAAGAAGGACGTTCTCTACAAACGGAGGCTAAACAGCCAGTTGAAGCCTGACAAACAAGGGTTCAAAGCATCTAAGCCACTACAAATACATTTAAAGAGAAAACCTCAATTATTCAATGTATACTAGTGCTGAATCCTGATATCATACATTCCTGTATTTGAAGAAATCTCTTAGGGTTAAACTCTTTCGTTATAATCGAATATCTCCTTTAAGACTATGTTAAATAGTCAAGCAAGAACTTAATTCGCTCGAACTTAGCTTGGACAGGCCACTGAAATCCATATCTCACCTAGCCTAGTTGTGCCAGTTGAATAGGAAAAGCGCCAAGTAAGGATCTGCCTTTGACCCTAGAGTGTTATGGATACCTCTACGATCGTGACGACCCAGGGCATGAATATTTACTCTTATTGATTGTTCAGTTTGGTATGTCAGTTGTCTGCTTATTTAAACTCACTAGCCCGACTCCAAGGAAGGAACTAAGCCATCTAAGTCTTTGACTTTCTGACTTGACTCTACGCAAAAACGCGTCCATCGAGAATGTCCGCCCGAGTGCCCAGATGGAACAATGGAATATGTTCTTTCGGTGCAGGTACAGTCACTGTCTGACCCCCTGAGTAAGTCTGATTTGACCACCAGTACGTCCATGGCTTGGAGTTATCACCGGCCGTCTGTGGCAGATACACAGACCACTCGGTAACATTGGGGATTGTAACCGGGCTAACAAGCAAGCGTGGACCAAACATATATTGCTGGGTGGTGGTGTTGGTATTTGTGCGTGTCCATCCAGCGACATTGGGATCCGACTTCTCAAAGTCCATGTATAAGGGACGCATGATCATTCGGCCACTCTTGTGGAGCTGAGCAAAGACCGCACGGAGATACGCAGACAGCTGATATCGGAGATTGATATAAGACACAAGAATCGGAGTATTCTCAGATCCATAGGACCAAGGCTCATTCGCACAGGTGTATGCGTCCTGGAAGTCACACGTGCGGGTTCCATGGGTGCGCATGAACGGCAGGAACGTCGACCACTGGAACCAGCGGACATACAGCTCGCGATATTCTGGAGAATCGATGTTGGCACTCCACGGAACTGTTTGATCTGCCTGGAAGCCGCCTGCGTCCAGGGTCCACCAACCCCAGCCGGTCGCAGCAGCGGATAATCCACTAGCAACTTGTGCGCCAAGCGTCTCCCACACTGATGTGATGTCGCCCGACCAGATCATGCTGCAGAACCGCTGGGAGCCGATGTATCCAGAGCGACTCAGGGACAGGTAATCGCAGGGGGATCCCATCTCTGTTGTGGTTGCATCGCGGAATCCATCCTCGATCGCCTGCTGGTGGGCCCATGGATAGAGCTTCCCCACACTGCGCTGCGTACCCGCCGCATACAATACATCGGGCATGGGGAATGGAAGAGACTGGATGTAGTCACTTTGGCCATTGTTTTCATATGCTTCACCCAGCGAGCCACCGTCTGCCTGATCGATCCAGAAATTTTTTATACCCTTGTCAAAGTAGTTCTGTTTCAGTGTGTTCCATAGGAATCGACGTGCTCCGGGGTTGGTGGAGTCATAGTTGCGGATATATGACCCATTCCATGAATCTGTCGTACCAGGCCCGGACCGGGTAGCTGAAAGAAATCCTTGGGCCATCATTTCCAAATAGTTGACACTGTCATCTGCCACGCTGGGCCAAAGAGATGCCATCATTTCGGCGTTGGTCAGGTCTTTCACTTGCCGGGCCATCTCCGCCACATCGGGCCACAAGGCTGGATCAAGTCCCCAATTTCCTTGATGAGCCCAAGACTGGTAGTCGATGACAATCATGGACACCGGGATCTTGCGATCGTGGAACTGCTGTGCTAACTGAATAACCTCGCTTTGGTTTTCATATCGAAGCTTGGATTGGAGGTAACCCAGGGACCAATCAGGTGGGGTGGGCGCCCGGCCCACGAGTGCAGAGAGCCGTTGTTGAAGTGTGTCATAGTCACTGGGGTCTGACGATACTATCACATAGTCAACCACCGATGCTGCATCAGCGGTGAATTTGTTGCGCAGCGGGCCGAACTCCATACGACCGGTGGAGGCCATGTTCCAAACGAACCCATACCCTTTGTTGCTCATGAAAACCGGGGTCGGGATATGTGTGTTGAAGTTGATGAGGTCAATGGTCAGTCCTTTTTTGTTGACAAGATGATCCTGTTGGGTGCCTGTACCATATATCTGTTCTTCTGGTGTGGTACTGAAGGAAAACTCAGCGGCAAACTCGCTTCCTGGACCGGTCCAAGAGTAGTATCGCGGGTTGAGTGACTTGAGTGGTGCATACTCATTAGTAAGGAGAGTCTCCGAGCCATTAGCCTCGACTCGATAAAAGGCAAGACGATAGCCTCCGGGGCTACCACCCCATCCGGAGGTGCGAACGATCATATTTCCATTCCGCAATTCTTCTGATCGATTGCCGTTGAAGGCCGTATCAAAAGACATTCCATGTGCCTCTCCATCCTCGGGTCCTTCAAGAGGTGGGTCGTAGACAAATCCGATCTCATGGCCCGTCGGCGCCCGGAATGGCCATGCTCGAACTCGAAAGCCATCGTATCCAAAAGGCTGCACCAAAACGGTTTCAAAACCGTGCTGCATACGAAATCCCTTTGAGGTTGGTTTGTGATAGGTGGTCTGCTGTACTGGAGAGGCCAGTGAGCTAGAAGCCCAGATGGCACTGAGGGCAATCAATGCAAGCCGCATTTTTCCAGAATCTATCAATGGATTGATCGGACCGTTGTGTTCTCGCTGCGCAATCCGTCTCTCTGTATCTCTTTAAGCAAATGGCCGTATAGGATTTAGGCTGAATGTCGTGCCTTAACTCCGGAGACCCCGCGATAGACGTCATGTCCGGCGGAGGATCGACATGAATAGCTGCCATGTTGACGGGGATGGACGGGTAACGGGGAGGGGATTGGCGATGAAAGTTACAAGCAAGGCATGCACAGACAAGCATCGGAGGCGAATGACCCGAGCAATGGCTGATCGGCATCCTGCAGATTCATTTATCCGAGTTTACTAGTGTGGGGTGGAATCAAAGAGGGTCTGAATCGGGTTGAGCGGCAGGTGCAACTTCTAGAGAAACAACCATCAAATCATCGCGTTTGGTGTTTGCTGAGAGACAGGTTCAGATATCCAATCTCATTATTTGACATGGACATGAAAATAGATATTAATGAGTCCTGAGTTTCCCGAAAATCCGAGTTCAGCCCAGTGGGCTTCGGAGGAAGCGATGATAGAATAGGGATAGGCAGCAAACTTGGAAACCACACGAGCTTACCTAGGTAGTACTACCCATTTTACGTGTACCTTGAAGGCCGTCTATATGAAGTGGACAGTAGACATTGGAGATCTGTGACTTCTATGAACACGTCACAACGAGATTTTGTGAGGCACAAAACAAGCCTTTGTCCTTCAAGTGGTCCATCCATATATATCGGGCGGATATACCACACTGCCCAGCCCAATTTGGGAATAAACATGGCTAAAAGTACAAGATGTACGCACCTAGGTTACTTCCGTGTTCTCGTGGCCTTGGGAACTCTCAATATTTACTAAAACAGACTTTTTTCCCAAGCACGCCTCCAGACGGCGGCCTGCCCAATTATAGCCAAGTTGGCAAAAGAGGATCAAGAAGACAGCACCGAGAGAACTAGCGAGAGTGATCCAAGGCCTCTCGTGGATAGAGTCCACCTAGTTTCCCGAATTTAGATCAGGGCCACACGCCGTGTGCTATTGACGGGTAAACAGAGTTCGGATAAGACTACGTGGGTACACGGGAGGAGGAAAGAGACGAGGGTAAACAAATTGCCAGTAAAGCACACGACCAGGAAAAGAGCGACTGGCTTCGCTACTACCTAAGATATCAAGCTACCTTGTCTGCTAGGTAAATGAGAGACTACTGTGATTATTAAAGGGAATATGGTAGTTGAGTGATAATCAATCGCATATATTGTTGCTAATAATGACGATGCTGCTCTATTCAACCCCTCTGGAATGGTTTTCGAGGATGGTGGGTAGTTACCGAAAACAAGACTCGATATGCGTTGCTAAATGTCAGAGTAGCACGCGGAAAGACTTGTCTAGGGTGGCGTCTAGTTGCAGAAAGTCCACAAGACGTCCCAAATGGTCAATCCCCCAGAAGCTTTCCTTTGCTCCATGAGGGTCTATGCAATCAAACCAAGGCAAACCAAACGCACCAGAGTCGATGGCGTTTTGTGTGTTTCCACTCAAGATAGTTTTTACCTCAGTGCCTTTGGACTGTGTAACATGATTAGAGAAGACAGAAGTGTCATGCAGACCAGATGAAACATACCTCATCCAGAATCCGCCTGGCGGTCTCGGCGCCAAGTTCACTCTCAAAGACAGAAGAGAAACCGGGCTGAGTAAGGATATTCGAGTCTCCATCTTCCCAGAACGCGCGATAGATCTTTCCAACGATGGGAACCAGCTTATCGGGAGATAGTGTAGCCAGAAGGCAGAGAGCGAACTGGACCTCCGAAGTGGATGCGGGAAATACTTCTGGGAGAGCTTCAGACATGGGAACCTGGAAGCGACGAGACCAGTAAATACGCTCTTTGTTTATCCAGAGGGCTTTGTCTACAATGGGAAATTAGCATACTTCGAATGTAAGGTCCGGAATAGGAACGTACTCTTGACTGCCAAAGGAGGCGTGTTTTTGCACAACTGGAACATGTCTCGCAGGGAGACGGGAACATAGTCAATGTCACATTTTGCAAAGACAGGAGAGGTCTTGGATAATGATTAGTTGACTTTCCGTTGATTATGTTCGTTCAAGAGTTGGGATATGGACTTGACGTACCCTCAAAACATGAAACGCAATGCAGGCAAAGGGACTGCCAACGTCGAAATAAAAAGTTATTTTAGGGGCAGTCATGATCAGAACAGTATTGTTTGATGATAGACCAGAGTCATGATACATTTAGATCAGGGAGTGGGCTTTGGCTCTTTAAATCGTCCAAGTATTATTTATGATTATTCATATTGGGGGCTGGACTCCGTTGTACTATGTTAAGATACTCCCAACAACTCTGAAGCCTTATTTTTGGAAGATCAGGAACGGCCCTGGAGGTAAAATCCGATTGAATTTAAGTTCAGGGGGTTCTTTTTGGTGAAGCCTGGGACCAGAATTGAGGGGTCGACAGTATAGGTACTCATTTCAAATTGCATTTTTCACTGCGTTTGAACTTCTCTGCAGTTGTTCTGGGTGTATTTTGAAGCGTTTCCTAGGCTGCGGACTAATTGACTTCTATGATCGTGTATAACTATGTTGCATTCACGTTGAAAGCAATTTCAAAGGTTCCTTGGGGTAGCTAAATCAGGGACCGTTCGGGAATCAACAAAGATTGGCCAACCTCTTAGGGTTGACCAGCATCTGATTGGTTGGACCCGGACATAAAAATGCTTGTCCGAGCCTTCGAGCCCTGTACGAGTGTGAACGTTCAGGGTCCAAACCCCGACATTGGTGGCTGGATGCCGAATTTGGCCGGGCAGAGTGACCTCGGGAAAATACCTGAATTACCTAAAAGCGGTCTAAATACCTTCGTCACTAGGACATCAAACGTATTTTCCAAGGTTGATTATTCAATATTTGATTACTCAACAGCGTGTGCATTTTTGAGACCTGTACCCTGGGGTTGGGTGAAACAGTATTTGGTATGTTGAGATGTGTGTTTGGCTTGTTGAGGAGGCGTTTATTTTCGTTGAATAGAAAGTATTTGAAGATTTGTGGCGGCAAGGAACAACCTCGTGTATTAGTGACATTTTGATCTCACACGTGCCATGCATGTAGCATCAGATGACAGAAATCTAGTGTAAAGGGAATGTAAAATCATAATATGTAAATTCTCTAACTAGGTAAAATGGACAGTCCGGTTAACAATTTACGTGGACAGATTCGTAAGCAAAAAACAATACCTACCTGAGCAGGGGTGGCCGGTATACCACCTCGTACCTGTGCCCAATCCAATGCAATGGACATGTGGGACGGTGACAGTGCAACAAATAGTTATCTCAATTTGATCTCAAATATTTCTTGATTTATGCAAACGGTCCACAGATATGTCTTTTCACGTGGTCTACGCGCGAAGATGCTTGTTGATCCGAAATTCTGGCAGTCTGCAGCGTCCGTGGGCTCAACGGCGTCGCGATTTTGCGACCGCGCCGCAAAAGGAGAAACACCACGTTGCGATTCTCAGCGGTGGTATAACTGGACTTTCAGCAGCAACGGATATACTTTCCAACCATTCTGGAGAGTCAGGCCAGACTCGGAGGTTGGATTACCTCCGAGTTTGTCGATGTTCCTGGTGGCAAAGTGCTTTTCGAAAAAGGTTGCCGCACCCTCAGGCCCGCAGGAGCAAGTGGACTCGCTACTCTTGCCATGATCCATCACCTTGGCTTGGAAGAAGAGTTGTTGACTTGCAGCACGGATTCAGCGGCGGCCACGAATCGATATGTCTATTACCCCGACCGTTTGATCCGGGTACCGAGCTCACTTACCGAACTTCCCAAATTCTTGCTCTGGGAGCCTTTGGCCAAAGGCATCATTCCCGGAATTCTGAACGACGCCCTCAAACCCTATAAATCGGGTGTCAAAGGAAGCGATGCTTCGGTGGCGGATGTTATCTCTGATCGTTTGCACCCGAATCTCGTCAATTTAGTTTCGGCGGTTCTTCATGGCATCTACGCAGGCAATGTTCAGACGCTAGGTTTCAATGCAATTTTTCCTCAGCTTGACTATTACATGAAACAGCACGGTGGTATAGTGCGAGGAATGTTGTACAGCATGAGGAGAGCTTGGTATGATGAGGTCGTGCTACCGTGGCATGACGTTTTGACGATGCAGCAGATAACGCGCGACTGGGAGGCTCGGCGAGATCAGAGAATCGAAGGGCATCGTATGGAGGAGAGAACAGCAGCTTTGCAGGCAGCGAAGCGCTCTAGCGTTTACAGCTTCAAGAAAGGTATTCAGCAATTACCAGACAAGATGGAGGAAGTGCTACGGAGAGACCCGCAGGTCAGCATCGAAACAGGCTGTTCGGTATCTTCGATACACGTGGATGGAACCCATGGCTGTGGTGGTCTCTTAGTGAAAACTGGTGCGAACGGAGAGACAGAGCGCCATTTTACTCATGTGATTTCAACAATTCCAAGCACAAATTTAGGAGAACTACTGTGCTCCGACCACATCGACATCGACACGGACGAAGCAAGTCGCGAAATCAAGAAGATATTGCAGCTTAATAGAACTGTTAATGTTATGGTGGTCAACTTATGGTTCGCCGAGTTACACCTCCTATCAGTCAAAGGATTTGGGTACCTTATTCCCAAAGACACACCGGCCGGCCAAAATCCAGAATGCGGCCTGGGCGTTATCTTTGACTCTGACGCTTTGCAGGGTCAAGATACAGTGCAGGGCACCAAGCTCACTGTCATGCTTGGGGGCTATTACTGGGACAAGTGGCCTGAAAAGCATCTACCATCAGCGTTGGATGGTATCTCGAAAGCTAGAAGCCTGCTGGCCCGCCACCTGGGGATCACCGCAGAGCCCACGGCGACATGCGCAACAATGCGCAGAAATTGCATACCGCAATATGGGACGCATCATCTTAGCCGTATGCGGACCCTCCGCCACGCTTTGCAGGACAAGTATAAGGGCAGGCTTGTTCTTGCAGGAAGTAGCTACGATGGCGTGGGCGTTAGCGATTGCATCCGCAGCGGAGTCTACGCTTCGCAAAGCTTGCACTCGACATTTGAAGTTGGTGGAGGGTTAGGAGGGGGGCTGTTCAAGTCACACACAGATCCAGACGATCCTGGGACATTTGTCTCCGTGTCGCAGAAGCATCTTCGGTGGAACTTTCCTTGACCTTGAAACTGGGCCAATAACTTCACTTGGCTTTCATATTTGAACTACATGTAACTTAACTTATCTTCTTGCTACTCTGGCTTGCTGTAGAATCCCTGCCCCAATCGACGATGCTTGGAATTGAGATTTTGTTTTACAAAGGCAAAATCAGTGATCAATAGGAATAGGAATGTCCGAGTACACCAGGCCAGAAACACAGACCGAACATTGAGGGTTGACTGGCAACCTAGCCTTAGTTAAAGTTGTTATTGGTTTGTTGCGTGTAAGCACCGCTTCCTCTAACTATTCTGTATGTATTATATACCCCGTAGACTGCTTTAGGCTGGTCACTACTTGCTTGGCTTCCCCATCATTTTGGCTAGAGTCTCAGGCCTCTCGCGAATATTCGCACTTTGCTCGAATTCCCGCGCCATACCTGTCAGAACAACAGCGGCAGAGGCATGCAAGCCAGCGCCAAAAATGCTGGCACCGACGATGCCCAATGGACGCCCAGCTTCTGGTACATATACGGTGTAAATAGGGGAAAAGCCACCCCGAATAGACTGCGGACAATGCTATTCGCAGCCATGATGCTCGCAGCATAGATCACATAGGAGTCGATCAGATAATTCATTTGTCTTAGATCGAACCGTATTTGTTGCTTGTATTTTGCACCTCTCAGGCAAGTACGCAGTTTTGGTCATCCGCTATCTAGAATTTGTACCTTGGTGACGTCCTCGAGATTTGTTGATGAGCCGGAAGGCCGTGGATACGAGAGATATAGAAATGGCAATCTAGACCCCGTCCGCTTTTGACACGGAGAGAGCCATGGTTCGTATGGCCAGAAGAGGTTAGAATATATGGCCTGTCTATCCAGGTGTCAACATTTCCCAAAAGGGTTAGGTGCACTTTGTTTGGTGTCAGCTTATCTCATCCGATCTATCGGGGAGGTCGGTTTATCTGGAAACTTTCCGGCCTTTGGCGGATCAACTTACAGTTTTCAATCGGCCATCGGGATCCGGGCATGCTAATTTACAGGCTAACCTTTCTGGCCATTTCAGATATCAAAAATTTCATCGCAGACTTTCCCCGCATATTGTGTGAGATCCATATTACCTCTCTGGAGCTGGGATAGAGCTGTCGCTCCAACAAGTCACATGCAGTTCTACCCAAAAGCGCGAGAACAGCGACCTAGCATCCACGACCCGTCTGTTATCCAGCGTCGATGGGGTGTCGTCAAGGCAGCTGCTGTCAATCTTCTAATTCTTCAAATTCTATTCCTGGGTCTATTCTGTTACATATTTGGGTCCCTCTTCCAGCAGTCCGGCCACATTCACAACATCAACATTTTGTTCGTTGACTACGATGGCGGCGCTATAGGCGATGCAGCCCGTGCCGCGTTCCAAAAGCTCAAAGGACCGGGCTTTCCAACTTTCATTGAGCAATCTGCCTCTGTGTACCCACAGCCTGGTTCGATTGAAGGTGCAGTCTGCGACATCAAATACTGGGGAGCGTTGTACACCACCGCAAATGCGTCCAACGCATTGAGTGCCGCATTCGCGGGTGGGCCATCTGCCTCTTCCTATGACAAGAGCGATGTTCTCACCATGGTGTGGAATGAAGTGCGCTACCCGACGGTCGTTGACTCAGCCGTCGCAAATAGCATGAAACTGCTCTCGGAAACTGCGCGTGTTGCGTACTCACAGACGAACGGGAAAATGGCCGTTCAGAGTATCAACAGCTCCGATCCTGCTGCACTTGCAGCGTTATACGAGCCTTGGACATTGGCCGACAACAATATTCTACCCACGTCACAAGGATCAAGGGTTATTTACAATACGCTAGTTATCATATTGATCCTGATCCAGGAATTCTTCTTTCTGGGTACTGTCAATGGTTTATATGCTCAATTCAAGCTCTACACATCGGTGTCGCCCCATCGCATGGTGATCGCGCGCCAGATCATGTCTTTAATCTACACACTCGTCGGGGCCATGTGTACAGCCGGTGCAATTTGGGCCTTCCGAAGTGGCTGGAATGTCAACGGAAACCAGTTCGCACTCACTTGGCTGGTACTATGGCTTTTTGCACATTTGACCTTCCTCGTGCTAGATGTTTTCACCATCTGGCTTCCGCCTCCCTACGTACCGATGGCGCTGATATCGTGGGTCATCTTGAATGTCACCTCCATTCTTCTCCCATTCGAGTTGTCACCTGGATTCTACAAAGTTGGCTACGCCTTACCGGCACATGCTGTCTTCCAGGTACTCATTGACATCTGGTCGTCTGGTTGCAATCCCCAACTTTATCACTCGCTACCTGTTCTCTTCGCTTACGAAGTTCTGGGTATTACTTTGAGTTCTATCGGTGTTTATCGAAGGGCTCATCACGCATCTATCAACCAAGAAAGGGACGAAAAGGACTTTCAAGAGCGGGTGGCGGCAGCACTCGCCGAGCAACAAGACGTTCCACTCGCCAGACGGGAAACCACACGTGTTGACCAAGAAAGCGAAACATCGGAAACCGAGAGTGAGGAAGGACATGCTATTCAAAGACAAGACACCGCGACATCAATCGCACATCAAACGGAGTTGGCCAACATTATCAGCCGTGAGATGTCACGGTCAAGGGTTGCACGACCAGATACAAGCCGGAATAGCACCGGGCCGTCCTTTGCCTTGGCCTACAGAGAGTGAACAGCCCGCAAAGTTATTCGCGATGGTCAAAGGTTATCTCAGCACCACAATAATATGTAGGTTGTACAGTAAAACTTTCTAATCCCCTTCTACTTGATATAGAAGCCCACGTTTATGGACTTCCCTTCTACTTCTGTAGATAGCTTCTCAATTCGAAAGAACAGAAAGTAATCAATCATGTGCACGAGGTTTGTAGGGACCATCACGACAACCGGCCTAGTCGGAATATTGCCTTCACCACTCTAGTCCTACCCACATAGGTAGTCTATAAGAATATTCACCCGCTTATACGGCCTCCTCATGTTTGTGTGGCAGACTTTTACTCCGTAGTGGTGCTTCAGATGTACTCTCAGCATGGGACATCAGTTCACACCTTCCGCCTACCACGTCTCTTTCCCTCTCCGGACCCGCAAATCAATTTACTTCCTGGTCACCTCCTTGTTCTTCTCTTTCACGCCTAAATAGCTGCTGCGGTGACCTTCCAAAGTGAATTCGCCCCGATCCACCCAGTTCTGGATAAATTGCTGCAGTAGGGTTGAATTAAGAGCAATGTATTTGATATCTGGTCGGTCTCTCAACGCAACTCCAGTGTTTGTTGGGTCGTATATGGGCGTATCCTTACTAGTTTGCAACCGAGTCATGTCTTTATAGACAGGCTCCTCAAGCAACGGCATCATCGCTTCTAGAGCGGTTCCTGGTGAGTGACGGACCTTCTCCACCCATTCCTTGTAGTCGACCTTCTCTACGGGATATTCCAAGTCCCGCAAAATCTGGTGGACCTGGTTGTAATCGACCGACTGGGTTCGGTCAGGGGGCACAATGTGATATGCTCGACCGAGGTTTTCCATGTCAGATGCAATGTGCAAGATGGCCGAAGTGACATAGTCAACGGTGACATACTCCAGGTATTGAGTAGCAAGGTCTGGGAAGTGCCCTATTTGAATGGAGCCCATTATTAAGCGAGAGAAGTAGTCGTTCGCGTTGGCAATGGCATTTTCGCTGTGGCCAATGATGAATCCGGGCCTGTAGATTGCTGCAGGTAACCCACGGGCTCGCGCCCGCTGGACCAGCTCCTCTGCAACAAATTGACTGGCAGAGTAGCCCGTGTCGTAGGGGACAGCGTTCAGATGTGGCATGAGGGGCTCATCTTCATGGACACGGTCCACTTTGTTGATAAATCCACTGACGCTCCATACGTCAATCGATGAGATGTAGTGCAACGCCTTTCGGTGACCCAGCATCGCAGCACGGATGATGTTGCGTGTGCCCACAACATTGGGCTTATAGTGTGGCTCATAGGGTTCACACCAGTTGACGCGTGCGCCGACGTGGAAGATGGCACTTGCCCAGTTAGTGAGCCATGTGAACTGCTTCTCCCCCAGCCCTAGGTTGATATCCGTCAAATCGCCCTCCAGGACCGTGATCTTCTGGGTCCTTTCCAGCCGACTATCCCATATATTGTACCTTTCCAGAGTCTGCTGGATTCGAGCGCTGGCACTTAGACCAGGTTGACCGCGAACCAGACAAGCAACCTGCTGAACCGTGGGCAGACTCAAGAGTTGCTGCAAGACATGCGCACCTAAGAATCCGGTGGCTCCGGTGAGAAATACGCGGCCTTCATCAGCATCCTGCCAATCTGGAAGCAGGATAGAATCATACAAACTCTTTGAATCATGCTTCCATTTCTCCAGGTCCGAGAATTCTGAACTGTCCTCACCCGACCAATTACCCAGGAAGTCCGCGAGGCTGCTAATCGTCGGATGACTGTGAACTTGCCTGAGCGTGATTGTCTTGCCCTGGTCCCGCCTGACACGTCCGATGAGTTGGGCGGCCTGGAGGGAACTTAGCCCGAGAGAGAAAATGTTGTCTGAGGGCTTTGTGTCCGACGAAGGGAGCATTTCCTGGAGTACCGAGGTCAGCCATTTGGCTAAGTCCCCGCGACTCCCGTCGTCTCCCTTGCTCGTATTTTCAGCCTTGTTTAGATCAGAATATGGTATATCCTCCTCAGTTGATTTGTTATCATCGTGACCCGGTTGAAGTGCTTCGCGATCAACCTTTCCATTCGCAGAAAGTGGGAAGGTGCGCTTTTTGAATAGCTTCCTTGGCACCATGTAAGGAGGAAGCTTCTCTTTTGCCCAATCGATCAACTTGCTTGAGTCAAGATGCTGCGTCCAGTCGGCCGAAATAACGTATGCTTCGAGAAATTCAACTTCATCTTTCCTATGGTATCTGGCCACGCATGAGTGGACTTGCGGATGGGTCTCAATCGTACGTGAAACCTCCCCCAGCTCGACTCGGTAACCCGAGACCTTCACCTGATCATCTGCCCGGCCAATATAGTCCAAAAGGCCTCCTTCCTTTCCCCGCCACTGCGCCAGGTCTCCGGTACGGTACATTCGTGTGGGTGTATCAGATGAAATACCTAACATGACTGAGTCCACCGAAATGAAACTCTTCTCGTTCTCTTCTGGTCGGTTTAAATATCCCGGGGATACCTGAGGCCCTGCAATAAAAATCTCTCCAGTTTGCCCGGGCTCAGTGATAAGTTCCATATTATCATTGAGGAGGAAGACTTTTGTGTCACCGAAAGTTCGTCCGATACTGATGCGCGAATGCTGAACCTCCTCTTGATTCATCCGGACCATCGTGACGTAGATGGTCGCCTCGGCGGGACCATACCCATTCCATAGATTCTCCGGTGGAGATGCTTCAAGGACTGTACGCATCGCGTTGCAGCTAACAGCCTCACCGCCGACGATGACATGACGCACACCACAAAACGCCGCCGGTGCAGTAAGCGCAATCGCCTGAAAAAGGGCGGTGGGTACAATCATAAAAGTTATCCTTTGTTGCTTCACAAAGTCTTGCAGCTCAAAAGGATCGCTACGTATAAGATGCGGAACCCTGACGACTGTTGCACCATCCAGTAAAGGTTTCCAGATCTCCAGCAGAGACAGGTCAAATCCTGGATTGAGCAAAGCAGTCATCCGGTCAGATGGACCAAGTGATCCAGAAGGTAGATTTTTCAGCGCGTGAAGGATGCTACTGCTCAAGACCTGAATGGGTTTGGGCCGGCCAGTGGAGCCTGAGGTGAACATGATATGGCTTCGGTGAGTGTCTGGATGGCCTGCACGCATTGGAATCTCCTGATCCTCGTCCATTTTGATTTGCGCTTCCAGTGCAGCCTCAATGGGAATAAAGTTTAAATTTGGTATGAACACATCAAAGTCTTTGCTGGTAATGAGGTGCGTGGTAGCCAAGTCCTCCATCATCCCCTTCAAGCGATCTGCAGGTGCGGCCGGATCAATAGGAACACATGTCCCACCAGCGCGTAAAACAGCAACTTGCGCCAGGACCTGTGGAATACCCATATTGACCAGGATGCAGACAGGCTTCTCGACTGCGAGAGATTGTTTCTCCAGAAGGTCAACGAGGACATCAGCCCTTAAGATGAGTTCCCGGTAACTAAAGATGCGGTCACCATCCACCAAGACAGTTGCAATGGGCGATAAATTGGCTTGCTGGACGAGAATCGCCTCCATAGTTCTGGATATTCGCGTTATCACGTTGCGGGGAAAGAGAGGGTTGGCTGTGTAGATGAAGGTAATCTGAGAGGATAAGCTCTCTGATGATGGAAAGACACGTCATCCCACGAATACATCCCTCATTATATATGCTTCTTGATACGTTTCTCTACAATTAAGACGCTTTGGCCTGGGGCTTTGCACAAGTTGGTCGTCATCAATTGCCTTAAGAAGCTTTGTGCTTCCTGTATCACAACCCAGCAGCCTGGGGGCGACACAATTTCGATATTGAAAAGAGTCTGTCATGCGTATATGACTGTGGCAAAAATCAAAACAGAAAAAGACAGAGTGATTGTCATCGCTACAGACATTCGAGCGCAAACTTTGGCTTGGCATATGACGAGAGGTGGCGGTGCTATCAGCGTTGCTACGGGTATTCTTCCTCTCGCCAACGGGCAAAAACTCGCCATTTGAGGTCATGAAATAAACTTTATGAAGGAGGAAGAACGTTGTGTTACATAGAACGCTATCGGTGAATCAGTTACCATGACGTCATTTGCTTGGCGTGAGCTAGTTGCAGGTAAACTGTCTGCAAGGCTGGTGAAAGACATATTAACGAGAACTAGTGCAGTTTAGGTGGGCCTGGGAAACAAAACAGATAGAGATTGCAGGTAAAACTGATTCTGAATATCACTGTACATTACGACTGTTACAATCTACAGAGTAGATGAGATCCTGAAGAGAGAACAGAATGTTCAGGCTGCTTGTGCTGAAGGACACCACACGATTGCACAGATGCTGCTAGAGCGAGGAGCCAAGAGTATATATGCTAACACCAACAGAAAGACTCAAACTGCTCCAGCTATCCGAGTGGCACGATGGAATGCTAAGTGACGAGCTTCTGGCAAGCTGCATCCAGCACAGCCCTGACTCCGAATGCTTACTGGCCGATCATGAGGTAATTGAGAAGCCGTAGTCCCTTGCCTCCCCTGTTTGGGCGCGACGAGTTGACTGAAACAGGGCCCGATCAATGCCATTTTCTGCCGACCCCATTTGATAGTGAGCTCCTAACTAGGCATTCTTTAGATACTTAAAGCTATATCATATGCCACTTAAAACAGTCTTCAATATTTAGGAAGATATCAAAGAATGCTATTTTTTGTCATTCAACTCCTCGCTGGCTTCATATATGCGCTTCTTTAGGCCGTACCTTTACTATCATTGATTATAATGGGAAATGCGCGGTATGGTCCGATGATAACCATGGCTGCACAGGATCTAAGCAACTTCTCGTCTACGCGGCGGAGATGTCTGTCCAGGTGCGCAAGGGCGCTCCGGCACTGTCATAGGGTGCTGACATAGCCCTAGATATAAGCAAGGCTATAGATGGCAGCCGGTGAGAAAGGTGGACACTTGCGGCACGAAAAACTGCCAGCCAGTCGCATGGATACAAGTGAACAATGATGGCCTTGTCACTTTTTTCAACCAGTTTGGAAATAGAGCAGCATGTACACTAGAAAAATCTTGAAGGTTGGAAGGTCGTGTAGTACTTTCGGCCTTTTATCCATGGCTTCGTCCTCCTTATCATCCGCCTCGACCTCAACTAAGTTTTCCTCGCTGGTATCAAGCTCTTCGACCCCGTCGAAAACTTCATCTGCTACTAGGGCTACAAGAGCGAGAATGAACATTGTGTGCTGATTATTGTGTGTTCGGTGGAAAGAGAGAGAGAGAGAGGTAGCTTGTGACCACTTTTACTGAGGCCGTGCTTAAAAGCCTTTTTGTATAGTTATAACGCAGCCCTTGAACTGTACATGGGGAACCAAAATATGTAGTATGTCTTCATTAGGTCCCTGTAAGGCTCTCATATACGCATAGAGGTGGAAAACGTCTATAGCCACTCATACAATCCTTTTTACTCCATGTGTACTCGATACGTCTAAACTGCTTGTTCCTCGTAGACCGCAAGTATGGGGCAAAGATATTGGCAGAATTAAACTGGTCAGTCTTTCATCATGTGAACTCATTGGCCAGCAACATTTAGATTGTCAACTTGTCATGAGGCAGCGGGTTTTTGATAGACTACACTAAATGATGGTAATTGTAATCAATAAACGCTAGTGATGAATTGGATTAAACGATTTTTTTCCAGAAAACCTAATGTGAACACTGTCTGTTTTGTGCCAGTAAGAAGGAGGCGGTGTTTAGTAAATGTATAGAACCATGTTTAGTAGCTCCATCGACTACATCAATTGCAGTTTATGTTCTTGTGGTGAGCTGAAGTTGAATCTCCGCCTGGAGAAACGTATACGAAATGGGGCCCGCACTCAGGTTCCCTAAGTAAGAAAAAAGACCCGGAGAATTTACTAAAAGTATCGTATGTTAATGATATTCCGTTTCTTCACTATAAGTGCACTAAAGAAAGCCGCCAGAGATTAATCCGTGCACATACATATTACTTGCCCCCTACTGTTGGTTACCACTTGAAATTTATAAAATCAAAGAACCTTTTACTTCACAACTCAGTTCTCTACTTCACTCTCAAACTCCCAACTAAACCCACAAGCTACATCCTCCAACCCTAGAATAAAGTCCCTCGCATCCCTCTTCATACTAGCTGCCTCTTCCACCGTCGCACCTATCACCAGTTCTTCTTCCACCAAACACTCCCACCTAAAGTCCATCGGCGCCACCAACCAAGCGCACAACAACCTCTATGTTTATGCATACCACATGGGTGCAGGTCTCAATAATATCATCCTGACTAAGGATGTGAATACTAGCTTCATTTACTTGAATGGCACAAACGCCCTCCTCGGCTTCAACACTAAATTCCCCTAGGGCGTCGTCGCCAACGGCGACACCAAATATGCCTATAACTACCCGCCTTTAGAGGACCGCATACGAATTCGAATACGGACTCACGAATTTTCATCCAGCCTAGGATCCGATCTTGATTAACATAGGCCAAGGACTTAATGGATTCTCAGTCAAGGGAAACATCTTCTAATGGTCGGAGGCGAGCGGCTTCGGTGGATGGCTCGGTAAGTTTCCGACATCGTTGCTATTCTCTATAAGGCGATCTCGTTCTAGCATTCAATAGTCTGTGACTAGTACCACAATGCGCCCCAGCTAACGTATTTCACAAGCTAGTGGCCACCCCCACCCAACCTACTAATTTCAAATGTATTTATCTCAACCAAAGCGCCATTAAATTAAATTTAAAAAAATCATCATCTATCTAGCCATACATCTCTCCTATGACCCTGATTTTTACATAGCCCACATGTTGGTAAAGCCCTGATTCTTAGCTGCAAAGGTGGCGAAGGCCTTCTTCGCCGGGGGGGTATAGGCGTTTCAACTGCTTCCACCGGCTACATAATTAATGCAGATGCTTCTTGAACTAAGAGTCCTTCTGTAGCTAGTATCTGCTTCCTAGATCGAGCTCGCTTTTACTTTTTCTTCTCGTTTTCAGCGCGTAAATCGCTCACTTCTTTCTCTAGCAATGCGGCGGATTATATAGTGATCTAGCAGGCTTTTAAAACCTAGTTAATAGCGTAATTAAGCGGGCTAGGGGGGCTCCTTAATCTCGTACGAAGTAGTGCTTTTATTAAGGAGGCTTGCTTTTATAATTGTATATAGTTTGAGGGCGTTTTTGGATCATTGATATTCACCAAAAGTCACAAGCAGCAATTCACGTCTACCACCTTCGGGTCGGTGTCAGCGAGCCCTAGTACGTAGTCTTATATAAGTAGGCTTCAGACGTCGGTTGTATGTCATCAGCCTTCAGATATAGTTCGTATAATCGTCCGGGATATAAGTCTATAGTCTTATCGCCTTGATGGCCTTCTGTTAATGAACACGTGCTGAACTTGGGCTTCGATCCTCTCGGGTCATAAGAGTAGTTTCGTAGAGCCTTCATGATCCCAGGACCCCTAGCCGCACAATTACCATTCGTTTGCGGACCTCGTTCACTAGCTGTAAATCCCCTATAGCTATACAAGAATGTTGAGGGTCTTTTGAGTACTTAGATTGGGAAGACATGAATGCCAATCATTAGTAGTTGAGTGCATAGGATATAGTGCAGATCTAAATCAACTATGGGCTACCATTACATAGATAGATAAGAACAGGGTATGTTTTGCCTTAGCATAAATACCTCGCCAGCACCCTTGGGCTATTTTCGCTAGCGCGGTGTATGACAGATACTAATATTTCAATAGAACGCTACTAGTACTAACAAATCCCTGGCGTGTGACAAGGCTATGTTTGAAAGATGCGACATATGCAGGTTGCGTCACTGCCGCCGTCCTCCATTTATAGGACACCCATGGCCGCTTTTTCCCCTTACAAGGAGCATGAGCCCTTACATTAGTTCCAACGTCATTGCAACATAACAGTCATTTCTATGGCCGCCATCTTTGATTTATGTTAAGAGGGATCTGTATAATTTTACTGCTCATGGGAGCCACCAAGAGCAAGAAAGTAAGTCCGCAAATAGTTCTTCATTAACTATTCCTTTGCACTTACCGCCTCGACAGTCGAACTGCTAACAACCCGCGGGTGGTAGAAGTCTTACGCGCTACCATTGCGCCAGTCCGGCTGGTGTCTTGATTTCAAAATCTATAGGGTTCTGAAACAAAGGCATGAAAAGTACTATACGTCGTTCCCCACAACCCCACTTTAAACCACCCCAACAACTACCCACTGTTTTTTTCTCCTTCCTACAGCACCCCCATGTCTCCCTCAGGTATTGAAAGTAGCTTACGTAGAAGGTGAGCTCTCAACTAAGTAGCGTTCGGCTGTTATACAGTCATACGGTCGGGTCATTATTGATCTATATAGGACCATATGTGTATAAAGTAAATAGTCTCCCTCTTATTTACCTCTAGACGGTTTCCTTCTGGTGCTCAATTTACTAGGCAGAGAATCTCGACCTGGAGCTGGTACGTATGATATTCAATAGACACATTCATTTGTATTTACTCCATTTAGTTCATTTTCCACGCGTTCCCGTAATTCCATTTATTTCTGCCCTATTACGGGTCGCCTGGTGAGCTATCGTAAAATAATCACTTACGCGATACCCCCTTTGCCCCATATCGCTCCTCCGCAAAATCAGCTAACGGAGTAGCCCAGCCCGGACCAAGGAGCAAGCGTGCAATATAGTCATCATCGCTGGGGTCCATCTCACCTTCAACTTCACTAGAGCTTGCAGCAGACACTTCAGTCTCCCCATATGGCTCCTCCGGTAAATCAACGATCGGTTGAGCCCATTTCGAACCAAGGAGTAACCGTGCGATATAGTTATCGTCGCTGCAATCCATCTCACTAGAGTCTGCATCAATATCCTGGTGAGTCTCTTCAACCTTGTCATCGTCTTTATCGACAACAGTGACAGAACAATTAGACAAGGAAGATTCAAGGATCATTCGGTCCAGAGCATCTGCAACTATAACATTACTGTTTATGTCACTTTTGAGCAGACCGATTTGCCCGGGTAAGCCTCTCCGGAGTGCGTCACAAAGCTGCGTGAAGCGGGCATTCTTCCCGTACTGTGCACAGATGCGTGCAAGTCGATAAATTGCGTTCAGCCTTGCAATTGCCAGCGAGCGGTTCTCTGGGTTGGATCGGAGATCGCGAATTCGACGACGGAGAGCTGTGAGCATACGCTCGTGTTGCTCACTATCATTGAGTGGCGGCATATCTGTACTGTCCTAAAAGCGTCAGTAGACGTATTGGCCAGGCAGCACTACATAGGCATGATAGATGGATTCCAGGATGCGAACGTTGATCCGAGATGGGGACCGGTGATGATAAAGGCCCGATTATATGGGCATAGGGGATATTTATCATTTTTTGGCTCTTCTATTAGGTCAGACATGGATCGTCCAAAAACAAAGATCATTGTTGTAGATAAAGAAAGGAACGGTGTAATGCCATTGTTGATGGTTTCTGCCATGGGGAAAGGTTCAACCCTTCCTACAAGGAACAATACGAGCCCACAATCTCGTGCGAAAACCATCCGAACGAAGAGAAGATTCTGGACAATAAGACAATGAAAATGTGAAGGTTGAATTCATTGCTCATCGGACGTGTGGTTTTACCACATTGGCCTTATAAATTAGATCCGGATTTTTAGAATTTATCATGTCGGCTCTCGCGATATGAAGCTGTGAAAACTCAAAGTTTTGTTTCCAAGCTCTGATTCAATGTTTTGTATGCCAAGTAGATTCTCAAAGAAAAGCACAATCAGTCCATTCATCAAGCGCTAGCGAGTCTTCCCTCGCATGGTTTGGTACAAAACACAGGGCATTACGTATTGTTTTGGTACATGCGTATAGACCTTCCCATTGGCTTGTAGTGAGTGGGACCAACGGAACCCTTGCGATGAAACGTACAGATGCGGAGTGAGAAACATGACATAGCAGACGAAGTACTGCACTGCTTTGTTTTAAAGTTGGCATTGTTGGGCCACAAGGTAATGGCCATAAGGTGATACATGGCTGTCAATTGCTTGGTGCTCCGTGGTAGAGTTTCTCCGATGATGTACATCAAAGGGCAAGCACTCAGCAGACGTTGTCGGTCAATGTCCGTAGGTAGACATATATCAGGTGGTCTCTCAGCCGGAAAGTTTTATCTGTCCACAAAGGACAACGTCCTCCCCAAACGGGTACCATTTGACATTCTTCAATCTCGCAGCGGAAATCGCATTTCCATCATCGTCAAAGCGCCTATCAGGGGAGACGACCACACCACCCTCACCCAGCCACGTTGGAGCAATAGTAACAATGACACTGTCCAGCAAGTACATGTACTGTGGGCTCAAAAGGGATTTGATGACGTGGCCACCACCCTCGATCATGACGCTCCGGAGACCATTGGATTTCAGGGTGACGAGCAACTCCGGCCAGTCAATCTCGTGTCGGCCGGTATGCGTCCTGACCATTTTAACTTGAATAAATCTTCCGCCGTACCTTTCCAGCAATGCGTGCTTCTCGGCGTTTGGTTTCTCAACTGCAGTGATGATCCACGGGGCACGGCCACGCCCCTCTCTGCAGAGTTGGAACAGCTTGCTATCATCTGAAAATTCCCATCGAGCTGTTGGATCAATCACAACTGGTCTGGGCTGGCCATCCAAGCCCGGCCGACCATAACCCCCGACTCCGCTGATTCGACAGTTCAGACCGGGATCGTCTGCCACTGCCGTACCAACGCCGATGATAATGCCGTCATGGCGAGATCGCAGATAGTGGGTCATTGCCTTGGACTGGGGGCCAGAAAGCACCGTACGTGCACCAGGGGATAATGCCAGAGAAGAGTCGAGCGAGGTTGCGAATGTGAGTGTCGTGAAGGGCAGATCCAACTGAGGTGCCGAGCCATCCTGGGGTGGCAAGTGGGGCTCTAAGAAGGCCCGATCTGACTCTGGAAATTCCAGTGCATCTCTGGGTGCTGTATTCATTTGGATTGTTGCAGCTTTCGTATGGTTCACTCGATAATTGCTGTTGGAGATCCGAAGATCTGAAGGTCGGCGGTGAGATCATCTTGATATTGCTGCCTCAGGCACCAAATGCAGTGACCCCACTGCCCAGCAACATCGCCGAACCACGATTGGACAAGGCCAAAATGGCACAGCCGCCAACAGAGGGTCCTTGTGATGCACCGGAAATCCTGCAAGAGCGGGGGCTTTTACGCGACCCCCCCTGAAGTCCACAAATCCTCCTGTCCCAAGGTGTTCACCCATCCGTACCCATTTCACCCCCATTATGTCAGATCCACATACCCTATCACCTGGGAGCCAATCAACCTTGGTGATACGTGACAGGGCGAAGAGAAAAAGGACCAGTGCATCGAAGGTCCGAACGGGCTGTGTGACCTGCAAGTAAGTTCCCCAAGTCTACGGAGAAGTGTCGGGTGAACGCTCAGTGGACGAGGAGATCCGCACCGCGTAAACACAATGCACCGATCTACCCGGCCCTAGGATCTCACTTGGGTAGTAAGCCCGGCGCTAATAACTGTTTTAAAGATCTCGTCACAAGAAATGTGACGAAACTCGACCCGCTTGTCTTATGTGCACTCGCGCTGGACGCGTATGCCAAGGGTACACGGCGCCACCCGATAGGAGAACCCGTGAAGTCCGAGATGCGCGCACCGCGAAGACAAATGGTGGTGCTCTGAACATTGTGCATGTGGGCCAGCAACAAGCCCAATCGGTTGGTTTGGTCCACGTCCTTGATGCGAGTCAAGTTGGCTTGTCGCGGATGGAACGCGACTATCTGTATTCATTCCGTTCGTATACTGCTGGTCAGTGTGCTGGGTATCACTTCGACCCATTCTGGCAGATTCTTGTCCATCAAGTCAGTGAATCTTGCCCCGAGGTTCGTCATGCAGCTATTGGTATCGGTGCCTTGCATCGTAGGTTTTCGAACCCCGGTTCAAACCGGAATGACATTTTCCCAATCAAGCAGTCCACAAAGGCCATTGCTTGTCTTCGCACGACTATGATGAAAGATGACCAGTCGGATCCCTCGGCCACAGAGAAGGTTCTGGTAGCCTGCGTTGTTTTAATCACATTCGCTCTATTCCAAGGCGATGTTGATGCAGTTCGCTGTCATCTGCAAGCTGGCACTAAACTCCTTTTGGAGTGGAGAAAGAAAAATACAAAAAACCCAGTTGCGTCGGTTTTATTACATACATTCGTACAGCTCCATATCCATTGGGCAAGCGCTACGCGGCTGCAGGATTATCTGGGGGGAGAATATCCCTATCTTCGAGAACTTATCCATGATAACCTCATCGATATCTCTGCATATACCGACGAACTGTCAAAAGCAACTATGCTGGTGTCTGTTCAATGTTGGGCCTTAATGTTTAGCGATCCGGTGTCATTCGACCCGCAGACGACCAATCTATCGCAAGGATTTACATGGGACACACCCGCGAACAAAGTCCATCGACTTCAAACGCAAGTGGAGGAGTGTCGTGCTCTTCACAGAAAGACTACCTGTGCCACAAAGCTCCGTGCCTTCATGGTTCTCCAGATACAGATTGAGATGCTGCAAATTATCCTCGCCTCCACATCATTCTCAGGCTCAGAAACAGAATGGGACCCTCTCCTTCCCCATTTTCATAACATCGCGGATACAGCGGAAGTCTTGTTGAGTAGCTTCAATCACTTGCCCGACCCACTATTTTCTGTCAAGGAAGGATTCTTGGGAAGCCTCATGTTTTGTGGACTTAAATGTCGGGACTGGACAGTTCGACAGAAAGTGCTGAGTATATGCAAAAGGTACAATCGACGAGAGGGGATGTTTTCTACCGCTGTAGCCGTTCTCCTATTACAGCGTGTGTACGATGTTGAGTCTGCAGGGGTTTCGCCTGGAGAGGAAATACCCGAGTCCGCTCGTATCCCCCTAGCGTACATCGCCGAATATCCCAACCATTCGAAATTCAGCACTAAAACTCACATCAAATATTGCGATAGGGATGGGAACTGGTACAGCGAATGGCTGTCACAATGACGGGCACCTGTTTAAAGGGATTAATGATAGACACGCGTTTTATGACCTATAGATTTCGGGATAAATTTATATACATGACTGTTCCCAAACCATCTGGAACGATCATCCAGCAATGAAAAGGTAGAGAAACCTAAAGCTCTTGTCTCTCGAGACGCGGTTAGCATTTACCAGATCATTTGTTGGACAAGGTACAGTGATCAGACAGTTTTCATGATTCGAGAGGTTCGTCTAATGCCATATTATTCGATATATCGGATCACAGCCCAGTGGGACGAAGTGGGCCGTATTTCGCTCCATCCGAATACCGCTCAGACCTCGATGGGCTGCCCACGCATGTCGTGCAGCAGAATAGACTTGTCGGATCCTACCTTTTTTTGAGCGCTAACGGCATATAGTTTATACTAAAGAACCCGAAGAAGAGCCCGACGGGAATACGCCTATTCGGATCCGTTTGCAAAGGAGGCTTCCAATTGACGCAACAACAATTTTGAACCCGGCGACAGGGGCTTGCAGTTCTCTCGATTCAAATCCAGGCTGCAGATTTTAGCCCTTTGGATGACTTTGTTGGTTGCCAGACCACTGAATACTCAATAAACAAGTAATTACCTCGTTTGTCAGGTGGGTTTTCACAGGCAACCCACGGGGTATCCGACGAGCATACAGGGTACATCTGTACAGAGAATTTCTCGATCTTGGATAATTCCAAGGTTACCTCTACTGTGTCGCCCTCGTTCTAGTCCCGTCGAAGTCACTTCCAGGCCTGCAGGGTTCCCTAGACCTTTCTCTTGCACTGGCTTTAGCCTTTCCAATAGCCTATCAAGTTCCTTCTCACCCAGCACATGCACGAACAAATTAGTGGAATGACTCCTTACGAGTTCGTCTCCGAAGACCCACACCATAAGCCGAATGTGAGCTATACCGAAGTGGCCCATCTGATGTCACTTACTGGACAGAAGTATATGTACAGTGCTGCGGCCTCGTTAGTCCCGTGACTATAGGTAGACTGCCTAGGTGGTACCTACGGTGAGGTAACCCAACTCTTAGTGAGCGGGATTTGGCATACTCATTACGTCTGCTCGCATCGCTATTCGAGTAGTGCATGTGAAGCGTCTACTAGCGGATGACTACTACATCCTGCTAGCCTGTAGATGCCGTTCCTCATGGCGTCTAGTGTGATCATTGAGCCCTTTAAGAACAAATGTGCCATGACAGACGTAAAAGCAAAGAGAACAACCGGAGATTGCTAACGATTGTTGACATACATGGGATGTCTTTGTCTCTTTGTGCAGACTGAGCCATTGCTAATTTGTCATTTCTCGTTGTTAGTACAGGCTTCATATACAGCCTGCTTTCCATAGATTCATTATCACCTCTCTTCTTCCCGATTTTCCCATGCTAGTATCCACTAGATCTCCAGTATCGTAGCCCTCAACAATGATCAACACGGATGTCGCTCTGTCCATTTCACCTCTGCCTCTTGTAGCATTGCCCAGGTCGATTGTTTCATTTGCCAAAACATTATCAGTTTCCTGCCACTGTGGTCTACAGCCCGGTAAGGATTCGCACCGTGGTCCAGCAGGGAGCGAATAATGGCCTCACATTTACTGTAAACCGCATATGAGAGTGGAGGCTGTCCGACTACATCAGTAATCCCCGGATCTGCGCCACCTTCTAGTAGCAGATTGACCATTGTCTCCTCGGAATCCTCCACGGCCTAGAATAGGATGTGGTCAAAATCTTTGTCCGTTCTGCGGCCCGGGTATTCGGGGCATTCCACATTTACATCTGCCCCATACTCCAGGAGAAATTGCACGAGCTCTAGACTGCCACTCTGCACGCCAAAGAGAAGAGGCTGCACCCATTCCTCTCGATCACCCGATGAATCATCCGATAAACTAGGAATCTCGGACTAACAGAATTGAGGGTGTGCGCCACTTAGAAGTCGCATCTCAGCGATTTGTCGCTTCCCCTGTTTGACTGCGGTGGCCAACGCTCTGGTGCGGTGGAGATTCGCAGTTCCGGGGATCAACATCGGGACGATTTCCTCGTGGCCCTTGATCACTGCCACCGTCAACGCGACACGCCACCGTTCTTGATCCACAACGAAGTTCGGATCTGCACCGTGCGCAACAAGCAGCGACACTAACTCGCTATCTCCGTTGGTCGCAGCCACAGTAAGAGGACTCCGTCCAAAACGAGCGACGTTTACTTGCCCCCCCGTGTGTGAGTAGTAACTGAATCACCGAAACATGCCCCGCACGGGCGGCCGCGAACAAGGCCTCAGTCATCAGTTCTGCTTTGTTGGGCTTATCCCCATGTTCCTTAGTATCAGACAAAAGCACCTCGACCACATCCTTATGGCCCTCAAAAGCCGCCAGGTACACAGGCCGGTGGCCTAGAGCGTTTTCAATTCCCTGTCAGGCTCCCGCTTGCAGCAAGTATTTAACCAGAGAAGCATGGCCAGCGTCAGCAGCCAGTCCCAGCAGGGTTAGCCACCCCGGGGTCGTAATGTTAGGGCTCACACCGCGGTCAATCATGAATTTGACGATATTGGTGTGACCCATTTTTGCAGCCAGCGAGATCGGATGCGGCCCGCACAGGATGCTCCGATCCTTGCCCCTCGGCTGTTCCGTTGGTATAGGGGCACCAGCATCTAGCGTCTTCTGTAGTGTATCGATCCGGTCATTTCCCGCCGCCCAGTTCAAAGCGGAGCTGTTGCCGTGGAGCACATTGTATTGGTAAAGACAGGGGTTGCAAATTGTATAGAGGCGGCGGTTTGCCAAGGCCAAGGCAGCGAGAGATGATTCGATGGACATTTTGACCTGGCAGAAAAAGCCAGAGGGAGAGAAGAGCAGAAGAAGGTTAATTCTCTATCCGCAAAAGGCTTGCTAATATGCTAGCTAACATATTCGTTAAGCTATAGATTAAGGTAGGCTATTTAGGTCCTCTATTTATTCGTTAGAAGAATCGAATATTATAGGTATATCTCCTACTAAGAGATAATATTCTAAAGGATTTTATAGGCTATACTAAGTTTTTTATTTTAATTTTCTCTAAATTTATAGAAGGATATCTTTTTCTATTACTAGTAGCCTAAGTAACAGTCTAGACTAAAAATAAGGGCTATATCTATAGCCACAGCCTCGATTATATAGGTGGGAAGAGGGCAAAGAATTGATAATGGCTATCTCATTCACGTCCAAATACACTGAAATTGCGAGTGAAATACTAGCTACTGGACCACATGTAAGAAGAGGCATAAGAAAACAGAAGAATGGAAGAGAGCACATACACTCGTTTTTATCATGAATCTTCTAAATTAAGTTTGGCATACTGATCCACAAACTCATCGAACAGCTTGTTTAGTCCGAGCAGGTTCAAGGGATCCTTGTCACCTTGTTCACCCATGAAGCAAAGCATGTTATGGATGTCAAAAGTGATGGCCAACAAATATCCGTATTCAGATTCCAGGAACACCTGATCCCCGGTATCTGAATCACCTGTCAGTTTGTTCCACTGTCTAGCATACTCGTCACAGAAGTGTCTCTTCTCCTCCTCTGTATATTTCCTGCAACCTGCTATTCTGCTCTCCTCGTCAAACCATTTGAACATCTTTTGCATGAAGTGCCCACCGATGTCAAATGCTCGGTAGTTTTGCATCACAAACTCAAAGTCAATCAGAATGACTTTGCTCTCTCCTTTCTTCGGATCATTTTTCACCATCACGTTCATGAATTGGATGTCATGAATACACCATCCTGTCTTTCCTCCTATAGATTCCAGCTTGTCCACCACATTTCTCAGCCTCCTCCCATAGTCGTAGTCAACTATTTTATCGATACTAACACCTCCTTCTTTCCCAAGTACCTTCAACTTGTTCATCTTGTGGTAGTTCTCGAGTCCATTGATGACGGCTTCATAATATGATTTCACTGCCTTTTTCTTCAGTGACGTTTTCAAGACATGGAACATTGCCAGTCCTTTAGCAACATCCGCTCGAATGACTGAATTCTCAACGTCCTCCGGTTCCATGTTACGTGCATCCAGGAATTCCTCGATTCTCCCGAGTGTGCCATCCTGTGTTTTGAAGAAACCATAGACCTTGGCTCCCAGCCCGGTTCGACCGTATTCGTAGCAGAGAAGTGCTTCCTCATGCTTGGTTGGTGCCAGAGGCTTGAATATTTCGAGGCACCCCCCGGCGTCATTGTGAAATTTGATAAACACCTTCAAGGGTTCAGTAGATGTGCCAGTAGCGGGCTTCGGTCGCTCCACGGGACAGTGGGCGTTGGCAAATGATGCATAGTATGACACGGTCAGGGTCTCTGGATCCACAGATGGCCATTCTTCCGTCAGGAATGCGCCGACGATGTCCCTGACGTCCTTTTTAGTCGGTACTTTGTCTTTGGAAAGAGTCACAGGAACAGGAGTCAAGGTGGCCATCTTGCTTTGATGTGTGATGGTGTGTTCTGGGCGATAAGGAGAGAGGCAAAGAGGTGACTAGGGTGAAATATGTGCCAGCAGTGCGATGATTTATTATGGGACTTCACAGTTTTTGAATGATTGTGTCACGGCTCAATCGGGAGAATGATTGGTGCAGCGCTGGACTGATTTTGTGATCCACAAAAAGGGTCGGGGTCCCGAAGTTAATTAGCGTCAAACATGATACCCAGTCTGGAGAGTCAGATGATTAGCGGCTATTCCAGATCCAGGTTGGTGCGATTCATAATAAAAGTCTGGAGATGGCTTCAGAGTCTGGAGGGACACCTGTTTCAAATAATGCTGTATGGTAGGTCAGTAGCGGTGTAGCGCCAAGCACCCCGTGGCAGCCTGTTGGACTAGGTTTTGTCACCTTCGTCATACCGGATCAGGTTCGATTGCCGATGCTGGCACAACATTACCCCCTCAACGTCTCTATAGAGAGACACACAGCCCCGAAGCAATGGCGTACCCTGGCCATTTCACGGTCTACAGCAGTCATCAGCCTTACCAGCCTGCCCCTGGTAGACTAGGACCGCTACTCTATCTACTAAATCTCTGTCAACTTATTTACTAGATTCGCTTTTATATATCTAAGTAGCGTATTGAGACTTAGCTAGAGAATATAGATAATATATAGAACTCGGATAATAGTAGTAGCCTATAGTATTACATGTAAGTGTCATAGTTTAGACAAACGGAGCCTCACATTTGAACAATACATCTATAGTGCTCCGTAGTGGTTTACCGCTGGCTACTCTTTTGCTAACATTCTATTCTCCTATTCTATCACTCCTTCTCACGCCCATTTATTGGAGGGACTATAGTCGGTCACGTTCTTGGGAGCTTTTACCTGGTCTTCCCGGTTAATGATGATAATATTATCATATGAAATAGATAGGACCTCACGAAGGGCTGATCAAGGTACCAGATAATAAGAGATAAGGCCCATCTAGTAGAACTCGAAAAAGGAATACTCCACGAGAGTACCTAGGCCTTGTATACTTTACTTTACTTCACCTACAAAACTATTATATCCAAGGCACTGCAAGAATTTCTCCAATATACGGGGACTACTCGAACTTGTTAACAATCCCACACATAACGTTATTAGCAAAGCGTTGCCCTTTTCTGACTACTAACTCGTTCCTGCGCCTTTCTCATTCCCCCGTTACTATCAGTGCTAGACAAGCATATTCGACAGATTCCCCCCATACACATGTAAAACGTGCCCGTCCTTCCCTTGCTATACGATTCGAAGTCACAAAATTCTGCAATATAAGATAATTCTCTTCAAAATTTCAAAGAACTCGGGTATCTCCGGCTCTAGCGATATCCATATGCAAAGATGAGGGTTTTCTTTGCATCCGAGTACACCATTCCCGTGAAAATTTACCCTGATTCCAAAAACAGCATAAGGACATGCTTTGACCAAGTGTTCGAGAGGCGAGAAACAAGCACCCGAGAAGCGCGGGATAACAAGCTTCAAGCTTCGATAGCAGCTAACTGAAACAAGCTAGCTTGTCTCGACGGACTTGCAATATTTCCTCAAGAGAGTCGATCTCAATCTCAAGATCTTTTTGCGCCTTAAGATCGGATTCGACACGTTGGCCAGCATTCTCGAGGCTTGCCATTTTCTCGGTCAAATCGGGAATTTCCTTGGTATTCGCTTGTTTCCTGTGGCTAGAGCGACCGAAGTTAATCAAGCCCAATGCCCCTGCGAGCATTATGCAACCGGTCAAAAGTCCTGAAAAAATTGGAACAAGAATCATCCCAGCCACGCTAACCATCAGGATCCGGAGGAGGAAGGGGAGCGTTCCGTCGCTATTGATATAATCCATTTTCGTATTGTCAAGGCGAGGGTTATATTTTTGGTAAGGGAGATGTGAAAGGTTTCTTCTTTTATGGGAAAGTCATATCCTCTCGTTTTCACTATTTATATGGGAAGATCGGGCGCAGTCTCTATTAGTGACTAGTCCCGGCTTGGGGTTCTAAAGTTGACAAGATCATCAAAGATCATCCATCGGGCTACCAGGTACTCCCAGGTGGGCAGACCAAGTATGCCTGTGTGTCCCTGGGTGGAGACGTGATTATGTGAGGCTCACCGATCAGGCAACTGGGGAAGTCAAAATACGAGCGTGCTCAATTATACACTTGGTGATCAAAAAGCGGCAAGAGGTGACTGAAATAGAAGGGAAAGGTTTCGACATTATCCGCCACATAGGTACATAAGCGATAGCCTCCTTCATACATCCATGGACGAGTATGCACACAAGTAAAATTACAGAGGCCGTAGCCGAGAAAGTTGCTGAAAAATGACAGAAACCTGAGTGTACGACAATGTATGGTATTTTCAGATATATGCAACTCTTTAACATAAGATGACAAAACCCGCAATTTCAGCAATCTGTGCGGATATGATGACTAACTGTAACATGCACCTTTGTATGATATACTCCGTACCATGGTCAGGTGATTTTCTGGTAATATACCCTGTAATATCCATGTATTCAACCCTTCCCTTTTGACAATATCTACTATTCTCGTCGAGGGAGAATAAAGTCTTATACGATCGAAGACTTAATGATATTTCTTTACACTTTAAGATTTGGAATAGAAGAGCAAGAAGCTTCGCTTCTTAAGAAGTTCTTCTCTTATGATAAGATAGAAGCGGCGAAGGAGGAGAAGGATAAGAAGCTTAACGAGATCGAGCTCGAGCCAATTAGTGATACCGAGGAATAGGAGACTACAATTGATAAGGAGATAGAGCTAGATAAGGCTTTATCGGCTACATTTAAAGAACCGACTATACGTGAATCCTAGGTGGTATTACCAGGGAACAACACCTAAGTGCGCGCGTTAGGACGGAAGCGAAAGAGTCGAGATGATGATATCTTTGAGTACCACTAGTTAGTAGCATAGTTAAATAATCAAACTTCTACTATTCACTGACTTAGATGTCATAAAAAGCCTTAAATTTTACCGTGCGTTAGAAATTGAAGCTTATAACAGAAATACTGGATATTACAGCAAGAAATTCATAATTTATGTAGCCACAGGCCTTAGCTTGTTTACACTGTTTATGACCCAAGTTGGGGCCCCAGACCTAGTACTGGGTCGTGCGGAAGTCTACCCCTAGGGCTAAGACTTACTCGCCGAAAATAAGTAACTTGTGACTATAACCAGATTCTATTCGTGGTAGCACTAAGCGCTAGAATTTTATTATTATTACTATGCTCCCCGAAATCCATAACATTAGCCATATAATTTAATATTGGGTCATGCTTAGTACGTATCTTACTCGTGACAAAGCGAGGTTAGAGTGATAAAGCGAGGCTGGAGAGATGAAAGCGGAGGAAAAAAGAAGGTCACTTACAGCTTTTTCGATCAGAATGGGGAAATATACCTTTGCTATATGGGCTGAATATTCAGGTGGGTGAATATCCGCCCGGAGTGCCCTGAAGAGGGCTGAATAGAGCGGCGAGCTGCCCATGCCCGAACCGTGGGCGCTAGGTGACCACTACCTTAGACATGCTGTTGTAGGTTTTTTTTGTTTTTGTTCTTGCTTGTTTTAGTGGTTGTTTTTTGGTGAAATGGGGAAAGGAAAATAAAGTACGGCAACAGGACCCTCGCTTGTATCTATATTCAAATGTCCCGAGTGGAGATACTGTCCCTATGAATGGAGTATATGAAACTTGTATATAGGGCCTCCGTAGAAAGACGCCGAGAGCTGGTTTATGGTTTTCTTTTAGAATGCCCAGGCTGTGCAAATTCTCGACGTCTATGCTATCACATTCACAAACAACACTAGGACTGGCATGCATATAATCTTCGTTTTTCAGTTGATGAATCGGGACACGCATAAGTGGCCAAGTTAGCTAATATACCTAAAGGATTACCTGATCCTACTACATCGTGGTAAGCTATTAAGTGCATTAGTACTAATGGAGCTAATACAATATCTTTGAGTATCCCAGTGACACACAATTCTAATATATTCCTAGGCCACGGATGAACTCGGGAACGCATTAGAGCTAGGAATGACATCGTCGGCTCTGGCAGTGCTACCTTTTCGGCATCAGGTCTGGGAGAGTGTCCGATACGTAGAAATCCTACCGAATTTCTACTATTCACGAGCGGAAGTCCGTAGATGGAACAACAGATCATAAAAATATCCTCATAAGTAGTGCTAAGAGTGATCTGACATTTTCAAACGACGTATAGATACGCTATAATAACCGCGCCGAACAAAACAAAATCGAAGCTCTTAGCCTTATCGAGTACCCTAGCATAGGATTCCATCGGAACCATAGGGCCTCACCTCAGTGCTTTGCGCTAAGGCGCTTGTGCTAATCACTTATGTAGGCAAATACGTTGCTCGGTTAATCTAGATTGTATCCATTACGGGTCGCGACCTATGATCTGTTTGGCTCTGGACATTGTCTGCCTACCTTAGTGCCATTTAACCGCCTCCTACTAGTCGCGCCTCAGAAGCATTTGGGCTATATATCTAGTTTCTTCGAAACTCACCGTGTTCCTACTCTATGCGAACGTTAACTCTCGGTAAACTGATTCTAGCATTAGCAGGCCTGCGTACCGAAGTTCCATCCCCATCCTTTGTGGTAAAAATTTAGCCTGACAGGGACAACATTTTATTTTTACTTTGTAGGTCTGTTACATGGGTTCATGTCTCTATGGCCTGTAATTAATGTCGACCTACTTCAGGAAATAGAAATGACAAGGCGTTTAAAAATGGCACCAACATGTCAAATACAGTATAAGGATGTAATCCGTCAACAAATATCTGAAAGGTTATCAAAACAGAAGATGATGTGGAAAGTGAAGAGGAACTTGGACTCTGGTTCCATTTTTTAACCATACATTAACCGGAATGGAGTGATTCGATGGGATCCATGAGTGTTCGGCCGGAGCAGCTGGTAAAGGTGAAATAACCATTGCATGAGTCACACGGTTGCCGGTGAACCTTTGCGCAGTCCAGATAATTTCCCTCCCATTGGATAGGATGGATGTATTAAGAGAGTGTATCGACGAACCATCCATGCTCGTCGTTATAAAGGTTGTATGGCGTCACTCCAGTCAAGACGGGATACTTCTGCTGGTCGTCCGAAACTGTGCAATTGCCTGTTCCGTGCAAGCAGTCTGCAATGGCTTCGCCGACATATTTGCCTTCGAAGTAGGCGCCCTGCAAATAACCGAAGAATTCCTGGCTGGTGGCCTCGCCTGCGAAAAACAGATTACCAACGTTCGCACGTAGGTTTTGATGCGCTTGCAAACTGGTGGATGGAGGCCAGTTGGAGTATGATCCGTATGCCCTGGTGGTGTTAGTGACATTCTAGGTGTTAGGGCGATGTATTGCAGAAACCTACCAAGGGGTTTGTGTCCACCGCTTGTACCAAAGATCAGTCGGGTCAGGGATTTCTGGGCCGTACATGCTTCGCAGAACTTCCATGATCTCAGCCTGTGTTTCTTCAAAGGATTGCGCCTCTACTCGGTAGGACTGGTCATTTACGACCGTCGCGACCATGAGACCCGATCCTTCCAACACACCCGGGAGGTCAAGGGGCTGGAATTCAGGATAGTAGCCTCGAGTTTCTCGATCCGCATAGATGAGGTACTGCGCATTATCCCAAAATGCCCATGGGAATTGCATGAAAATCTTAGTGTATGTTCCTAGCTCGAAGCTATGGATGGCATCTTTTTTCCAGGAAGGAAGCTGTGGAGCAAATTCCACAACACCCTTTTGAAGAACTCCTACCGAGAAGGTCATTATGGCGTAGTCAGCATCGATGCAACCTCGATTTGTACGAACAGTCACAGAGTCCTTGCGGTAGTCGACGCCAGTTACCTGTGTGCTCAGACGTAGACGGCTGTCGTTTTCCACCAGGAACTCCGCCGCTTCCTCCCGAATGATAGTCGCAAAGCCACGCTGGTCAAATACGAAAAGATTTTCCTCCGAGAAATAGTCGAAGGTTGCGTTCTCTGCCACAGAGGTGTAGACCTCAGAGCTCTCGCCAGGCGTGTATGCAAACTCGCCATCAAATAACCACCACTCGGCAGCCTGCCGGTAAGAATCGTCCTTGGCCGGGTCCCAGCCCTGCAAGCGCAATGCGGCACGAAAAGACCGATCCTGGATATTGTGCTGTAGGAGTGACCCTGCGTCAATGGTCACTTTTTCCAAGGCGTCTCGGAATTCTAGAATTGCATCGTGATAATCCGCTGGGCCTTTTTCATCAAAATATGTCGTGTTATCCTGGTCAGTGAACCTGTAAAAGTCATCAGAAATCATGTGTCATATCTCGATTAACCTAATTTCCACACATACAAGGTCGTGATCTTGTTCTTCTTGGCCTATCAGAACACTGTCAGTTGCATGTCATAACACCATCCGCGTGGAGCGATTTACCAAAGTGTAAATTGGGTTCTCAGGGCCATCACCAGTGACTGTTCCTTGCACCTGATATCTGTTAGACGCCTAAAACACTCTTCGAGCGGCGCATCAAAAGCTTACCCAGTTCGCGCCTGCTTCGACGACATATGGATACCCATATGGTCCCCTGCCGAAGCTAACATCATGCATGCGCCCTCCAATGCGGTCTTGGTACTCAACAAGCAGGAAGTCATCAATCCCATTGTCAGAGAGCGATTTCTGTTGTGCACCTGTCAGAATCGAGTATGTTGACTTGGGAGGGGACTTCGTTGGTATAAGGGCAAACTCACTGCAGCTGTCACTCCAGCAACACCTGCACCACTGGGGATTGTCAGTCCTGATTTGGTCCAAAAGTGTATGTGCGCGGCCTAAGGGTATGATCATACAGGACAGCAACCTTGGTCCTTTCGCATGTTTCCTGTGCCTGCACAGCTAGTGCGACGAGGCTCAAACCAGCAAGACTTGCTACTCGCGTCATGACTTCCAATGATATAAAGCACAAGTATGATCTGCTGAGCAGTTAAGATTGACACAGTTTGTCCTGTGTTGAGTTGCAGTTGGAAGCCTCTTTAATACATCTTCCCATCTGGACATCAGCTTGCCATCATAGAAGACTGAAGCAAGGACACTCATTCCTTACTTCTCTGCTGCCAAGTGGAATTCTGTATTACCACCAGGAATTGTTGAAATATCCACACATTTGACCTCATTTTTCAGCTATCCGGAGTGTACGTGATCATTAATCTTTCTTTAAAGTATTTTCAGGCAGTATTCCCATTGTCGAAAAGCCCATTTTCATCGGGACTTTGAGTGTGAGCTAGTCAATCTGATTATTGCTTTGATATATCTTTTGTAACTAAGTCGAACTAGAAAACCTCAACGGCGAAAGGTATGTTCCACAGATCAGAGATTGCATTCCCCATGAGATATAACATCTTGAATCCAGTTATTTGTAGATCGAGAGATGAGCATATTCGTGCCTTTTCAAGATGCTGTTAACTAGAGAATAAAGCTATAGAGCTACCCAGCTACCTATCAAGTTGGTTGGCATTTACAGGACAAGCTGGAGCTTTCTTGGGTTCAGATCTGCAGCCCTGTGCATCACGTCTTTTCAGCAACGCCAGGTCAGCCGGAGAATTTACTTAACTAAATAGGTGTTCTGGAGCATTCAATTGTCGGAGAATCCTTATGAAGGGTATGAAGGGGCAAAGTATGTGAACACATGTTACATTAGTAAAGTACGTTTCCGCCCTTCGGGAATTCTACAATACTGAATACAACGCTGCGAAACGGGTAGGTATCACACCGCTTAGCGAGTGATATCCATGGCTCTGTGTCACAGCCAGTTCACACCTAAAAATCCAACCAAAGGGGTGTGGCCTACTCTATTGTTTCAAAGACGATGCATGGTCCGATCTATATAGGAACCATGTTCTACAAGAAAAACTTCTTGCCATTGGTGCGATCCATCCTCGGACTCTATTACCCGGGTTCTATGGCGCGAGCATGTCATCTAGCGATGTCTGAAGAGGCTGCTGGGGCTAGGCCTTGACATGTGCTGCAGTACTAAAAGATATCGGTACTGTTTCCCAGTACTGCGGTACCTCGCAGCACTACCATATGGTTCCAATTATGCAGTCAGAGGAAGCAATTGAAACATCTCCCTCCGGTCCTAGTATACATTGAGAATCGGGTGTGGAGCCGGGTACAAAGTAGTTTATTCTCTTCATTCTACATCATCAACCGACCTCTGCCTTCTCTAGTTTTGTTGCTTTTTGACGCTGTTAGGTAATTATATATTGAAAATGTCAAGGAGAGGTAGAAAGCCCGAAGGAAGACTAGGAGCAAAAAAAAAAAAAAAACATATAACAGTGAGGTTTCGCTAGTGGTCACCTACCCAACTACTATAAAAACTATACATGTAGGGAGGGTGGTCACTCGCTTATAGTGGCCACTCGCTTACCGAATACGTTATATCATCTTACAACCACCACTGTCTACTTCAAAGGTTTTGTACAGAGTAACCATCACCACTTCCTAATTGTTCTTTGATCACATTTCATAAACTCAGTTTCATACCTAGGTATGTACCTTTTTACATGTTTTAGCAAAGCCTGCCTCTGTCCCACGCTCGCCTGGAAATCCTTTGGCTTGCGTAGGCCAATACTGGTGCTTTTCCTTTCGAAGGTTGACATCTTGTCCTCGGGCTGGATTATCCCCACATGACTGATATGTATAGCCGGAGGGTCTTATTGTAGGACTCGAACCTCCAGTTTGTTCTACGTATTTCCATTTTTGTTGTTCCCTTCAAATAAAGAAAGTTGTTTTTGACTACCACCCTTCCAACTATGCCCAGCGTCCCTATCACCGATGGGTATACCTTCAATAACTGAGGCCCGGTGACCACCACCTTCGACGCGCTAGCCAGCTGCGCAACTGACATTGAGAGTGGTATGATCGACATTAGCACTCTGCTTCTTTTGAATATGCAGGGCAATGCTCCACCTTTTGTTACAATGGCTGTGTCCCCACAGGCGCCGTTTCCCAACCCGAAACAATTTACGACCAGGCGTACTTCTCCCCGGACTTATACTGTCCATCTGAACGGGCGACCGTAGGAGTTGCTGCCTGCGATGGCGACAAGCCGGTAAGAGCGCCGGAAAATTCTAGTGTCTCATCCACCGCAATCAATTTCAGGCGCCCCGGAATGATGGGTGAACCCAGATACGCTGTTGCCGGACTTTTGGACCCAAGCGACACTCTAGTGATGTGCTGCCCTAGGTACGTGTGATATCGAATATTACTAGTAAAGCACGGCTTTATAGCTAATTCTGTTCGGTCTTTAGTTCCATGACGGCGAACATTAAAGTTGGCTGTTACTCAACCGTCCCTGGTTACGACCTGACGACAGGATGCGTGCGTAAATATTTCTGGGTCAGATGTTGGCTTATCAACGAAAACTTACATTGTCAATGGGACCACCTCCATGGAACCTATCGATTACTGGTTCGCACCCCATTATCGCCACGAAGACCTTCGCTGCTTCGGATGCGGATGGTCGTGTCGCAGTCTCTGTTCTGCCTATTGGTCATAGCAGTGGACACATTGCGGGTAATCGATAGGGCTCCCGAACGCTAGTGGGGTCCACGAGAAATGAGGTCCACCAACAGCCAAGAAGCCCTGAGACCTGGCCAGTTAAAATAGGGCTGAAAAGGGCCCAGGTCCTGTTGTGCCCTTTTAGGCAAACGAGGCTGAGAAAATATCTCAAACCCCTGCCCCGTAATTTCGTGGCGTTCATTAAGGGGTTACGGCAGTGGCCGAGTAGTATTCTTGACTCATTGATGTCAACGCTATGTCTCTGCGATCTCTTTCATTTCTCCTGACCTCAACTCTCCAATCTCATCTAGGTCTATAACTAGTGAATACCACACCATAATCGACGATAACCTAGAAAATGGTCAAAACAACACTTCCCGCCGCCGCATCCCTCCTGATGCTGGCGACGACCGCCTTTGGCGCGTGCGAAACACACTCCTTCACATCCTGCGCCGACAACATCGTCCACTGGTACGATCCGACAAACGGAGTAGTCTGCGATCCGCTCGATTGCGGCGGCGGCCGCGCTCCCGTCAAGTACGACGTCCCCTGCTGCGCTGCCTACAGAGGTACAGAGCCCTGCGTCTCCACGACCTCCACTCTCTCCTGCTGGTCGCCGTCGACCGTTGCTGCTTCCTCGACAAGTGCGTCCGCTAGCTCTGCTGAAACTACGTCTGCCTCTGTCATCGCCACGGCTGATACCACTGTCCCATCTTCTACTGGGGCCTCCTCTACTGCCGCTTCTTCCACCGGGGTCGCTGGCGAGAGCTCCACGCACAGTTCGGGCACCACTGCCCCTTCGACTACAGAGCCTCCAACTCAGTCGACGAACTCGGGGACTTCTGAAGCTGGGACGGCCAGCTCGAGTGGCTCTGCCCAGCCAGTCTCGACCAATATCGCGGGGAGCTATACTGGTTCATTTATGGCAGTTGCTGGAGCTGCAATTGGTGCTCTCATTCTTGTCTAGGTGAAGGTGCGGAGACATGGACCGTATCATATTCCACATTGTCCGTTCCATGTAATATAATTGCACGATATGATTAATACATACTGTTATGAAGTTTAGTCTACTGGCAATATATATGATCGACTCTAAATTGAGGGTTTAATTCCTTTTTTGATTTCTGCGGGGGGGTTCCCTTCTTTTATGTATGAGACTATCGAAACCAAGAAACGCAGATCGTGTTGCTTTTGCAAGGCACTTGAAATGCTGTATCGAATTGCCGCATTGCTTTTCTTGCCTTATGCTGCTATCTCTCCATCTAAGCTATAACCTCCCCGGCGACCGGTCAGACCGGTCAAGCCAGAGAGAACAGTGGGAAAATATATCTTGATTTTGGTCGCTCGCTCTTACACAGATGACTGGAACTGACCAAAGTAAAACCAGCATTTGTATCAATCCCATGAGCGTGAAAATGTTTATCGAGAGCTTAGGTAGAAAGTAAGTAACAGGATGCGACTATACCTTGCCCTTCTTCTAGCATAACCTTCGAGCAATTACAGCGTGTGAGTAAGGAAAGAACTGCCGATAGACAGGACAAACATGCCTTCTTCCCTACATCCAAGTCAACATGTCCATCTGCAGAGTCTTGTGCCAAGTCAGGAAAAATAGACGAAATTCATCCCTAGTATTGAACGACACTATATATAAACACTATACCACTTCTAGTGAATTATAGCTTCAGCTGTCTGCAACCCGGCATCAACGAGATTACTGACCGCCATCACACCAATGGGAATCTGTCTAGTTGCCGGATCCATGTCGTTGACAGCCACAGCATACGACACCCGAGAGATGTACGACGTCAGATTCGATACCTCACCCACAATCGCAGCAGATCTTTCCGCCCCCTCCGGCTTCCCAGAGAGCTCGTAGAAGTGCCATCCGGTGACGAATAACGCAGGAAAAATCAATATGGTGTTGACAATCGCGCCCGTTGCGCGGCCGTCGTCGACTGCTAGTCCAGAGAACTTACTGCTGGATGCTCCGAGTCTGCTCTGCACGGGGCCGCTGAAGATAATCTTGCTAACGATCACCGCCGCAGTCGTAACATCGGAGATCACGGTGACCGCAGTGTTGTCAATGGGAGCTTTTGGAACTAGGGCATTTCCGCCACCTTCGAACGCAGCGACGATAACTCCCAACACCGCGGACGGGATCGAGAACGGGTTCTCGCCCGATACAAACTCCGCTTCTAGGGAGCCCACGATGTCGCCGACGAACAGCATGAAACCAGCGGTGGCGTGGGAGGCAATGAAGAGTGCACTTTGCACAGCCTCGGGGAGGGTGATCAAGGCGGAGACTGGAGTGCGACCTACTATATTGTTGATGTTCTTGACAGATCTCGGGCGAAACAGAGCTGATAGATCATCCCAGGTTGACGCCGACATAATGGCGCTAACCTCGCTCGTATCAGGGAAGGGGGCTTCGTTGTTCGCGATCTTGTAAACCACAGTATATCCAACAGCGGCAATCCAAGTGAATAAATCAAGGAAACTGATGTCAGGCACACCAATTGCATTAAGGATGTCCGATATGATCGGGATATGCATCTTTGTATCCAGGAGGCCGATGGCTGATTTTGCAACACGTTGGAGGACATCCAGCAAGGCATCAACCACCACTTGAGCACTGGACAACACGCCGTCGGCTAATATCACCGCAAGCCTTTTGAGGACGTCACCCACGTTCAAGCTGCTGAAGTTACTAGCGAGGTCTCGAAGTTGGTTATACACCTGCCCGAGCACGGCACCCTCATTGGATAGCCCAGTCAAGAGTTGGTCGACGAGGCTTTGAACATCATCCTGCGACGGGAGGTCACCCAGGATACTAACGTGATGAACTTGGTTCTGGAAGTGATCCGCAAGCAACCGTGAGCCCGAGGTTTGTCCCTTAGCTGGGTTAGAGGCATTACCCGATGCTGGCCGGCTGGCAGCAGATCCTATTGGCGACCAGTCAGTGATTCCTGCCCACTTTCCCAAGCTCTGCTCGGCCTCCGCAATGTGGGCATCGAAGGCGGCTTTAGCCCGGGGGATCTGATCCACCTGATTCTGCACGTAGAGTTTGACCACGTTGTGGAGGACATTTTTGGTTCTCTTGATGTCGTTCCAACTGAAGAGAAACTCAATAAAATGGATGAGATCCACAATGGCTGTTTTGATGGCATTGAACACCCACTCGACGGCCCCAACAATGGCGTCTACAGTGTCTAAGACTGCGCGGTATACCTTACCGGCGATAGTGGCGATAAAGTGCCACGCATCGCTGACAGCATCATACACGATATCAATCACAGCCTCTACCCCTGATTTCAACCAGTGGAAGATGTCACCGGCTGCGATGGCGATACCGTCGAAGAACCCCGACGAGTTTCGAGAGGCGAGGAACCGCGTTGAAGGGACGACTCGTTGGGCCGGAGTTGTCGAGCGGACGGGCCGCAGGCCTGGGACTCTTTGTCTGTTCAATTGCCTGGATAGCAGTGCGGTTTTTGACGGGGCCTTGTTATACACGGTCTGCAAGTTGGTCATGCGGGAAGCGATTGTTTTGACATCATCATCGTCAGTCGAGGGGGCCACGAGAGGCGTGGACGATGTGTCTTCAAGAACACCGCCGGCAGTGGTCTTGGTCGGGAAGCTTGCAGCGCGAAGCGAGTCCGCGGAATTGAGGCTAGTGAGCTTCTGGAACGATTTATCCATTGGATTGACCACAGTGCCCACGCTCCCACCATTAATGGTGGCGGTGAGAGTTACCGCGTTGAGGTCCTGGGTTGCCTGTATCACAGACAATGATCCACCAGCGTCTGTGGCCACCTTGACGGGGTTGGGTCCCAGTACATAGTAGAGTCCATTCATATAGACGGGAGTGCGCACCTCGGCGGCAAGGCTGAGGGTGGTTTTGCCGGCTGGCACATCCTTCTCCATGTCTGTCACCTGGATATTCGTGGTATATGAGTAGAAAGACAGCGGTGCCGCTTTTGCCGGGGCAGCGACCTTAATATCTTGTGCTTGCCACACTTTTGCCTCGGTGACGGTGGCTTGGGTTAGTACGAAGAGCCTTCCATTGCCTGAGGCGAAGATGGTGTTTCCCCCATCGATGCCATTGATATAAGCAGACATCCGCTCGATGCTTGTCAATATTGGGACTGGTGTGCTCCATGATCCGGGCTTGGTCAGCTCCGTGTTGGGACATGAGACATAGTAGACCTCATTACTACTATTTCTGCCCCATATGGTAGTGACCCCTTCACTCATCATGGATAGTAGAGTGTCGGTTCCGGAAAGAAAATCATTGGTGATGAGGGGAACAGCCATTGCCCCATCCCTTTGGGTATTAGCAGCAAAGTAGTAAAGAGATGAGCCGCTAATGGCATAGAGGTCTGTTGTAGCAAGCAGACCGGACGACTTGTCCCCGTTGCGTGCAGTTGTGATTGCCGAGGGGACCTGTGAGCCAGGGAGGGAAAGTCGGCGTGGAGCGGGAGGCCCCGACCCAAAGTCGTTAATTAAAGGCATATACACAAGCTGAGCGGCGTCGCTAGTGGTTCCTAACGTGTACACACCGTCGGACCAGGCATTGCTTACCCGGCCAACGCAGCTTTGGTAATGGCCGCCTTCGATATCCACTGGCACGTCATGTTTCACCCAAAAGCATCCTGTTTCTTTGGATGGGTCGATGTAATAGCGCACAATGTTCTTCACTGCCGAATTGTTGAGGCGATCCAAGTCAACGATCAAGTACTGGGACGAGGACAGTTCAGCAAACAGGATGCCAGTGATGGTGATAGTCTCAGGCCACTCGGTGACGGCATCGAAGGGAACATGGGTCCAGCGTGGGCTTTCGACCCAGGACGTATCGCCGTTGGAGTTCAGCAAGGACATGAACAAATTATCTGTACCACCGGAGGAGACAGCCATTGCTAGACTAATAGTGCCATCGATTGCACTTTGGCCGACATCGAACGTTCGCACCACGGCATCGGTCTTCCCTGGAAAATAGGTCTCGATGATGGAGGTAGATAGGTCATGGAGCTGCCATCCCGTGCTTGTGGAGCCGCTCTGCTCCTGAATCACACGCAAGATGCCAGATGAGTCAATGGCAAATACGAGTGCATGCCCATCCTGTGCCTGCAGCGCTTCGAACTTGCTCCTCGGCGACACAAGCTCCCCCTGAACGTAGTTCAACATCATATCGGATGTAGACGTCAATGCTAGAGTCGGCTCGGCGGACTTGATAGCTTTCCTGGCTTCTCTTCGGGACTTCAAACTGCGGGTAGGATCAACATAGACGATGTCACATCCCAAGTCCTGATACGCCGAAAAGCGGGGGTCTTTGTAGGTAAACACCTTTCCTCCTGGAAATACAAAGTTTTGAATACCATCAAGGGTGGTTTTTTTCATCGGAGAGGTTGCAAAATTGGTAACCCTTTTCTTGATATCATCACAAACCCCGTTTATGCCAGAGAATGCATCGCTAAACCAGTTCAAATCAGGATCAGTAGAGTTATCTACTGGTGTTGACTTGGTCAGAGTGATCATGAGATGTCCATATTGGTCTACCGGAATCGTGTACTCGTCGGTGATTGTGTTGTCGAAGACGTTGGCATCTCCAGCCTCCCAATCCACTCGGGCATGGACATGTACGAGAAGATGCTGTTTTACCGTAATTTCCTGCTCCTCGAAGTACACCTCGCAGCTGTAGGTCGAATCCACATCTAGCACACAATACGTTGCACCTGACTGATCATCCTTGCTTCTTGAGTAGGAATACTGGACTAGGACGACTTTGGAGCCGCTTTCTGTCACCTGAGCAGTATCGGGGGTCTGGTCTCCATAGATGGTCACATCAAAGTCCCCAGTTGCCCAGTACCAATGGGCACTGACGCTAGGCTCTATGCGCAAACAGCAGCTTTGAACCGCGGGCCGCAATTGATCCAGTATATTCTGAGCAATGATGTTCCGGTTGATCGCAACGACACCGCTCTTCTCGTTGATGTTTTCGGGTAACACCCAGTTCCAGTTGAAGCTCGAGACACCCGGAAGTGGATTGTTATCAATAGCGCAGAGATGGTCAAGTGTGGTGGCAGACTTCTGCAGGGCACTCGGGCTGGCAATCACAACGCCATTGCTGTCCTTGAGAGGGCTGACCTGCCTCTCAAAGCTGGTCATCTGCAACTGCGAAGGATCAGGGGTTCCTGTGATGGCAGTGACTGATACCAAAGGCAGTCCGAAGTTGTTTGCAATGTCACTGTAGATAGACACGAACGAGCGCTGCAGTATGGTCTCTGCCTGAGACCCTTCCGGGATGCCCTCAAACCGGGGCACGGTCTGCAAGACAGCATTGTCCAGATCAAACAATAACTGCTGCAGGCTAAAGGCCGTGCTTGACAGATTCATGAGACGAGCCTTCAATTCGGCTTTCAAATCCGGATGGTTGTTCAAGTATGGTGTGTCCAGCTCTTTGTCAAGGTCGGCCACCACAAGGTCAACGCTCACCTGCACATACCATGGGTCTCCGGACGGCTGACTCCAGACATTCCATGTTCCCAGGGTCCACCCATTGCCAGGGGTATTTTCAATCACAGTAAACTGTGAACAGAACATGTTGAACTTGACATTTTTGGCGTCGTCCCCAAGGTCAACAATTGCAGGCAGGTTCTTCGGCATAACACCGGGCGGCAACCCCATTTGGATCTGAATGCCCACCATGAACCTGGCGGCGGTAAGTTTTGTAATCCTCTCATCCGCATAAGCTGTGCCCGCAGAAATTTCAAACGGATTGATGTTGTCTGTGAGTTTGAGTAACTCCTCCAAAGTGATCATCTTCGTGGGATTGGAATTTTCATCGGCCAGGAAGCAGAGGCATTGGACGGGCTGCTGGCTCTCGCTCAAGAAAAGAAGAAGATCCGAGTTGATGCTCGCCTGGGTGGTGGAAACGACAAAGTCATATCCATATTTGGCACTGGAGAGGAAGGAGTCGGTGACGTCCATGGCCAGTTCTTGCTTGCTCAAGTAATTGAAGAAGATACTGAGTTTAAGTTGCAGTATCTGTTGATTATATTCTTCTGGGTATTCTCACCCCTTTTATATTGCTTTCCGGGATATCCTGTTTCTCTCCTTCTACAACAGCTGTGATCGTGCGGTGGCGATGCCGAGATTCCCAGCCGATCAGCTCTTGATTCTTCTTTGCGTGCATATTTCATGTTTCATTCCCCCGCTCTGAAGTAAATTGATCCTGCAGGGTAGGGCGGGGCTGTACGTACTAGATACAGCTAAGTGAACAGGACCACGATGTGCTCAGATTCAAGTCATTATGAGTGTTGTGTTATGGTAGTATGAAACAATAGATGCCTTTGATACCCCGCTTGCGCAATGGGGAAATGAGTGCTGACGTGTTCAGAAGCAGAAGGTACGGGTAATTAATTTATATACCCAGTGGCAAGCTAGAATTGATGCTCCATAACTACGCATAATCAGTACATATGTAGTCGAAGACCCCCGTTGCTCACTATACGGAGTCGGCCGCCTGCAGCTGTGCCCGGCTTGATCGACCCACCTCCATCGAGAAGTACTTTTGACATATGAATTGCAAACTCAGGGTCTTTGCTCTCGATGGCGCTAAATCTTTGCGAACTGCAACCCTCCAGGACAGACACAGCGAGTGCTGAGTAAAAACTTTTGAGTGTAAATAACACAGATAGATGAGATTGATCTAAGCACAAATCTTCGGTACTTTTGGCCAAACCTGTATTCACAATAATTGATTGCTGGAATTGCGCTCATTTTTTGTTGGCCCTTGTGACAGATCAGCTAAATAGTGTCTAAAAGAGCCGTTTGAACCAGATCATGCGAGAAGAAGGGATCTCCAAATGACGGAGCGAAAAGGACCATCCAGACCAGCGACATACGTGTCTTTGCCCCCGCCACATCCGTCATCTATAGCTCGAATTGCCCTGGATTTATCCCGGCATCCATGTCACCCTGTTGGTAACAGCTGAAAATGACGCTGGTGGTATATGTGGGGATAATTGAGGGGTGAGCTTTGCAACTGCAGCGGAGGTTGCATCGTAAATGAGCCCATAGTCTCGATCAATGATCGACGGCCAGAATAGTGTGAGTTAATATAGATTATCCCTGTTGCATAATTTCCATTTTCCCATGATTTGAAATCATATACCGTACACGATTCGGCTTGGTCTCGCGTGGCACGCGTTAAGTCACATATATAGCGTGTTTCGTTATAGAGTCTTGTTTAGGGAGCGCAAAATCTGAAGTCCCAAACCCCCTAAGGGCCCACAGGTCTAAACGTCTAGTCATCTTCAACTCACATCTTCCACGACGTTCATTTCACTGCTCTCATTTTGATCTCACTTCATTCTCACCTCACTTTCACGCTCACCTACTCTCACCTCACTCACACACCTTCACACCTACACAACCACCAGACATATCGCAGTCAACGATGTCTTCCTCCAATGTTCCCCAGGATGGCAAACCCCCAAGAACATCCGGGAATTCAACGATCGCGCCAGTGAGCTAGGGATCCTACATATTCCTTTGAGCCACCTTCCAGTTGTTCGTTCTGCATCTAAATTCAACGAAGACCGGTCGATCAGCCTACAAGCGGTCTGGCCACATATGCGAGAGGTCACAGAGCTCTTTGACGCTTGCAGACTCAACACTACGACAGACCAACGAAATTTTGGCCCTTCACGTCTCAAAGGCGCCGACCTGCTCCAAGCCATCGACAAGCGGATCGCCTCAACAAAGCACTTCGAGAGAAGGATGGTAACCGCCTCCGACGTTCGAGACAACCGAGAGGCCAACTTGGAGGCCTAAGTGGCTGTTCTCGGCATGTTCACCATCTATCACCAGCGTGACTATGAGTCCACAGGATCCTGGGCGAGTCTCACGGGTTTTACCTCTACTGAGAGCATATTGCCAAGGGCTTTAGCGGTTATATGGAGTGGATTAATGAGCCATCACGGATAATCACACTCGACAATGAAGATGACCCGGCGGCTCCGAGCCAGGCATCTAGTGATCACGCCCCGCCCATTTCTGCATTCACCGTCGATGCCGACAACGATGTTGTGATGACTTCAAACATCCGAAAGTGAAATGGCGCCGTACAGAGCCGAACTGCCCTATCGGAAAACAACCTTTAAAGGGGCTATCATGTCAGGTCTGTTAAAACATGAACTCTGTGACGTCCAACAAGTGGCCAATCAGAGCGGGGTCGCAAAATACGACGCAAATGCCGTGAATCAAGATCTATGGGGAAATTGGATCTTCAAGATTCCAGCAAATCAGCAACACTGTCAAGAGAACCTGAGGCCCTTAAACAACATCAATGATATGCTCTGCTGCGACGGCATCCAGAGGGCACGGTACTCTGTTCCGAGTTAAGTAGTCCAAGAAACTGCACGAGCTCTTTGCAGCTGTAATTACAAATGAGTATTAGTTGTTCGATGTTGATCGCCTCAGAGTAGAAACTCACTTTCTCCGAAATATGTCATCTTTCCTCCGTTAGCTAGCAAGAGAAGATCATCAAATGCGTCGAATAACACCACAGATGGTTGAGGAGCTATACACCAACACATTAGTACGATAATCAGTCGGGTCAATTTTGTTCATAGTTCCAACGTAACTTGCTCTGGAACGGTGTACTCTAACTTCTTCGTACGCTTCGCCCATGCTCTAGGTGGCCTTTCTTCACTACCGGATGGCAACGCAAAGAGCTCAACAGGTATCTAGAAGGACAGATCGGCTGAAGCACTGTGGTGATGAGCTCAGAGATGTCACCTCCCAGTGTGGATAAGGTATACTGGGGTTTCGCCGCGTTGGAGTGATCCGAGCTCGCCACTCTCATATAGGCGAATGAGAGATTCGACATTCACTCGCTGTGCTTGGCCGAATTCGGTTTCTGGGCGATCAGCTTTCCGGTTTCATGCCTGCTGTGATGAGTCGAGCCTGGACGATCCGAAAAAGCAGAACTTGAATTAGTCGGGGATCATTGCTCCTTCGGATTCTTGACTAGGCATCGCAGGAGGGGGATTTGATATATCCTGCTTTGACACAGCGGGCTGCTGACTTTCTGCCTCCCGGTGATCTCGAAGTCCGTCATGGAACTGTGTCGCACTCTGGGGTAGGACTTGGATGTTATCTCATTTCACCCAGTTCTAGGTACTGTGCTCTTGCAATAGGATTCATACCTACTGCGGCGGATTTGCTTGTCGTAGGTGGTGGAAAGGAATAGTGAAAGGAATGAGAGGGACATCTTGAGATCGTAGCTTCTCAGGTTGCACCGTAATGTCAACCTTGTTCCACATGAAAACCAATCCCCTACAATGTGCATGCATGTTGAGGCCAGTCGCACCGTAGTTGTAGGTGGTCAGGAGGATTTTAGTCGTGAGGATTTTGGTCGTAGTGTTGGGGTCGTAAGGTGGGTGAAGGGAGCAAACCGAAGTTCCCTGCGCATCGCAGCGCGGATCGCCACGAGATCTAGCGACAGCGAGCCTAGACATCCCCATAGATCGAGTTGCCATCTGTCAGTGGCAGAAGATCAGGAAAGGGCGATGAGCACCAGTCGATGCAAGAGCTCCGTTCCAAGCAGGTAGAGCACATTCCCGAGGAGGGCGAACTAGCTCCCTGTGGCACAGACAGCCGGACAGAACGGTTGTCACTAGTGGATTGCATTCATGTTGTGGGGGGCCCTATGCCGTGCTTGGGGTTTGTACCGCTGACTCGGTATTTTTTCACAGCATAGTTGTTCGTATACCCCTAAAGAAACTCAATTTAGTATAACTGTTTACTCGGTCTCGAAAGCCTTACCGTTGGTTGGAGCGCGATTTTGAATGCCTGGGACTCAGCGTGCACCGGATTGTACAGCGTGATACCGTTTTCCAAGTCATTTATCTTTGGAACTCGCATTGTTGCTTTTATCCAAGGGAAAGCAGTGTAGATCGATGCCCACTTAACAGCAATCTTATGATCATCCCATCAAAATTAGCAATTTGTCACATACATAAATGGCAAGTCTGGTATATCATAATACCTGTTTGTCAACTCCCCCTAACGAGAATGGGGTTATATGATGCGCCTCAAGTTTTCCCCAGAGCTCACCCTAGGCCCTGGTATTTCACCGCTATGAAGGAACTGTTTAAGAAACACCCGGCTGTATCGGCCTCCGATTGCGGTGGGCGAGATTAGGTTGGAGTCGACTTGATGTTGCTTGTAATCTGCACTTGTCGGCACTTGGCGTGTAAGGGATGAAATGGAGATTCTAGTATCTTTTGCAAACTCTTCTCGGCGAGCACGATCGCGGAGTTCGAAGTCAATAAAATACTGTATATCGGTAGGAATAAAAAAAAAGTTAATCAGGGTCAAGTGACATGTCAAACTCAGCGTGGCATACCTTATTCTTACCTTAGGTATAGTAAAAGAAGGGGATTGATAGAGGGACACCCCTTTGGATGCTGAGGCACTCTAGAGATTGCTTGAGATTAGGGTGGATGTAGAGGAAGGTTGAGATGTACAAATAAAGTGAAAGGAGAGGTGAAATCAAAGAGAGAAGAAGTCAGAACTGTAGGCAGGCAAGGTCAAGCTTAGAGTGCAGATGTTGAGCAGTGAGAGTGAAAGTAAAGAGAAGAAGCAAAAGAAGCGAAAGTGTCTACTGAAATATCAGAAAGATGCATCAAAAGACATTTAAAAAGAACAAGAACAATCAAAAGGATATATAATTACTACCTGAATCATCGACTCGCACCTTCTATTATTCAGTTTCTCTTCCCCCGGGGCCTTTCCTTCTGCTTCTTCTATCCTCACATCCTCATCCACCTTCATCTACCTTCATTCACTTCTTCATTCTCGAATTCCTTACCGCTTCTCCCAACGTATCCCAGGGATCAAGATATCTTCGGGAAGTTCCGCCCGGCTCTCACTTTTATCTACGGCTGATGCTAATAATCTTGGCCACGAAAACGCCTCTATGCGAACCGCTAAACCGCTACTCCATGTTATAGATCAAACACGTCAGGTGTCAGAACAATCCCTTTGCGACGATATCTTTCTTTTAATTCTTTCTTTCTCTTCTTCTTCTTCTTCTTCTTCTTCTTCCTCCTCCCAAATTTTCAAATATATGCCTCTGAACAGCAGGGCATTGGCATGTCCTCTAGTTCCCACCCCCGCGTCCGGCGCGTTACCCGCTACCGTTCTCCGCCCTCGCCCCCGCGGACCTGCGGGTGAGCTCAGCAAGCGCCAAAAGAAGCGCATGAAGATGAAGCGGATGGAGCGCAAAGTAAGTCCTATTGTGATTGTGTCAATTGAAGTGTTTCCTCTGATTCCTTAGTTTATTTTGCTTATTGCTGCTGTTTCGTCGCGTGTTATGCATTCCTTGACGCTCACTCCCGCACCTGACGTGTGAAAACATGGTACACCTTGTGCCGTGATTTAGATCATGCTGGGGATTTCCCTTGATCTCGAACATCTCCATGTTGATGATGAAGCCTTGAATTGATGAGGAACTAGTGGTTCATCCGTATTTGCTGCACTTTTTACCGTACACCTATAGAGCTTTGGATTGATCAGGGCTGATGTCAAATATAGCAAGCAGACAGGGATGCCGCCGCGATCAAGGCCAACCCCGAGGCTGCAATTGCCAAGCTTACAGCTGAAGCTAAGCCGCTTGGGTCCTTGGAGCAGGAGGAAGAAGAAGGTATCGCTCCAACCCCTGATCCTTTTATGCTTTTGCCTGAAACCTCTATGGAGAGTGACTCTGAGTCTGTCACGTTGCCCATTTCATTCCGAAGCAAGGGCAAGGGTGTGGCACGTCGTAGCGCAAGTGCCAGCGGTAGCCATCCCCATGGCCGCACCGATGACCACACCGATCGAGGCTCCAATCAAGACTCCGAGGAAGTTTCCAAGGAAGGCTCCAGTTATATTCCCTTTTTCATCCATCAAGGTATATTCAAACCATGGCTCTAGCCATCCTACACATGTCAGAACTTCGCTTTGGACCGCGCTCTGGATGCAAGAAATGATCGGAAACGATGCGGCAAATGTCGAGTCTGCAATGATCCAGCCCGTGGATCACGTCCAAGGCAACCAACACAAGTCGTGCTTGCGATATCATGAGCCATGGCAATATGACATTCACGACGGTCCCTTCAGGTTGGTTCGTGGCTGTGCTAACTGCCAACTGCCACTGACATGACAGCGAATGCAAAGTCACGCGCTGCGTTCTGGCTTATCGACTAGAGCGGATCACAAGGAGATTACAAAACCTGACTCTAGAGAGCAGGGAAATGGACAATATTGGAGGTTTCACAGCGCTGGTGACTTCCATTGTAGCAAAGAAGCCGTTTGGCAATTCCGAAGTCAAGAGGCCAACGCATGAAGCGAAGATTAATATGAGCTTCGTCAATTTGCTTTACACAATCTGCTTATTACTGCGGACCGAGTTAAAATGGGACAGTATCCGGTATCATCTCAATTTGCATTTCGGTGAGGCTGAATACAAAGCAATCGTCGACGGTGGTCTGGTAGATCCCAGATGGGGAAATGCAGGTCTTACTTGAAGTCAAGGCCTTTGCTCAGAACGGTCTCCACTGCTCAGCAAGAGACGCAAGCCCTTCTTCGCAAAGGCGATGGTTAAGCGGGTTATGCAAAACGATGTTCCCAACGGGTACGTCGCGACAGGATGGACCACGGAAAAGCAGTTGTCGCATGGGCTTACACATCCCCTGGTCACTACCTCCCAATATGGACATATGTTGGTCACCCTACCTTTATTGTGCATAGATGCAGGTTCTATATTTAGTTTAGGACTTGTCTTCTTCAATTCCAGTCTCGTTTTCATCATGCACGTTTATCTCTTTCCACAATATTATACCTTACTCTATGCTTATCACAAACTAGTAAACCAAAATCTACGAAGGGACAAAAAAGCATTAAGACTAGAATATCCCTAGGAATTCGCACTGCCGGGCATAAGAAATAAATCCATTCCCAAAAGGCTGTCCAAGAGAAGCCTAATGAGCTACAGGCCCTTTGAACCAGATCATGGGCAAAGTATCGGTACAACCAATTTCTCCATGTAGATTTAACAGGTTCACGATAGCCCTTCTAACAACCTTCACCAAACCAAGTGGACATTTCATTTCGCATAAAGCCACTGCAGGACCTTGCACGTTTAGGAAACAGTGATGGAAGAAGATCCACTGCTCTGGTATCCCTCAGTGTTGACAATCTGGTAGTTGTGGGAGCCGAGACCCATTCCGAGCTTAGACCAAGCGTTGAAGTGGTTAGCAGTGGTGACAGTTCCGCTGCTGCGCTTGTTCCGACGGATAGACCAGTACTGACTGAAGGTGGCAGTTCCGACGATGGAAGGCTGGTTCACCTGCTGGTGGGTGTAGATATCGTAGACGGATCCATCGGTGGTCACGGTTCCCTTGTAGGTCATGCTGCCGCCGGGGTTGTATTCGCCGTAGTTCTCCACGATGTAATACTCAACCAGGGGGCTAGTGGTCCACCCGTACACAGCAAGGTAAGCGTTTCCGGAGGGGTTGAAAGAGCCGGAGAAGTTGATGTTTCTAAGGTTACTTATGAGTATATTGACCAAGATATAGCTAGGTGGACTCGACTTACCGGGCGCTGCCAGTAGCCCAGCCCTTGCCGGAGGTGAAAGATCCGCAGTCTTTCCAGCTGACGCTGTATTGGCCTGCAGCACCGTTGTTGTAGGATACACTGCCACCACCGTTGGTCCAGAAAGAGTAGAAGTAGCCATTGTTAGTTCCTTGCTGGCTTGTGGTGATGGCCCGCTTCTCCAACTCATTGGGGAGCGCAAAGGCAGTTACAGCTGCACAGGCAGCCACGAAGAGGCTTGAGAAAGAAACCATGGTGAAGAGTCAGATAGTTGAGGAAGAAGAATGAATTGAACTGAGTTGCTTGTGCCGGGCAATTGTTCAGGAGAAGACCTTCCTTTTATATCCAGGAGGATGTGGGGCGCGTTTCTAAACAGTTTCATATTCTGGATGTCTTGATTCAATTTAGCCAGCGACCCATTTAGCCCATACTCACCTATCCCGATTGCACTAATCATATGCTGTATACGGACCATGATTCCTTTCCCACTAAGTCTTAGCGGTGGTCCAGACCATCATCAACTAGATCCATGTATTCTGTAACCAGCCTAAAATCTGACTCCTCGGCGATTTAAGCTAAGGGATTTACATACGTACAGCCGGACTCTTCGGCTAAACTTCGTCAGCAAATGAAAACCAGAATGTTGAAGAATTCAGCCACAGGCACAGGTGCAAATGCGGGGAAATTTATCACGGCTATAATGGGCGTTGCTTGTCTCGGCCAGGCTAAACCTAAGATCAGGCAGTTCGGAAGCACGAAAAACCAAGGCTATGATTCATTTTACCGATTATCTCAATAATCAGAGAAGTCAACATAAGGTCAGAGAAAACGTGACAAGGGGGCCGATCCATGGACAGATCAGCGGATGTTTATTTCAACCCAACCTTGGCGAGTGGGTATGTTCCTGAGCTGGTGTGGATAGGTAATATCACCAATCAACATTTGAACAGCATTTATGCAACCATCTCAACACAATTAGTGATCGAGAGCTAGTCTGCTCAAAATATGTCCCAATAAAATGGCCCACAGCCGTCCCTAAGTGCAATACGCACTAGCAGTGTGGAAACTTGTCTCATTTTCTATCTGATGTTTCCGCCCTGTTTACAGAATTAATAAATTCGCACCCATCATTTGGCCCTGATCTCTTCCAACCCTCCTGTTGTTGGCAATTCTCATGACGGCTTCAAAGGAAAGAACACGTGCCAATAATATTCGTATACCGTATAGATCACGTGAATGCCCGGCTTGGCAATGCAATTCTCCGAGGCAGGTCCAGCCCTAGAGGGCTGTCCAGGTCCACTGCCAAGGTGGTCCACGGCATCTAAGTAATTACATAAGAGCAATTAATCGCCAGGCCAAAAGATCATAACAATCGGAACCTCCGATTGTCGCCGAAGCGGCAGGTATATTAGGCCCTAGACTCCACTAAGGACCGTAGCAAAGCAGAATTCGAAATGTTATGCCAGGCGCATTTGCCAGATTCAGATGCTCCATCAGAACGCTTTTCAAAGTGCTGTTAAGTACAAGACCCGATGTCTAGGTACATGAAATATTTCCATCGCCGCTGATTCGCTCCCTATGTAGCATGGTTATCGTACAACATATTTCTTGCATCTGCGACTAGGGCTACTCCGTGCTCGGCCTGGGCTTTGGGTAGATTTTGATCCGTGTGGCGCCCCACAAATAAGCCTCCCAGTCGGCTTGATTAATGCTCAAAACCTATCTATCTTCTAAGATATTAGGATTAGAAGGCTCGTAAACTATGAGAGACTTTGTAGTGGTTGAGGAAGTGTGAGCATAACTCTACTGGCACTCAAGAGATTTCACGGCGAGTTTCGTAGACGAAGTATATTTGTCGAATGTTGGGGAACCGAATACGAGAGAGCTATAATATCATTCTAGCCTCGGCCCAGTGCATGGTGCCCTATGTACCACTTTCGTGACTGGATTGTTATCGAACGTTTCTGAGAAAGGGACTACTATGCAAATGTAGGAGCCTCTGGAAAATATGTAGATGCGTGAAGAAGAGAGAAACTATCTACATGTGAGACTAGCTAATGTGTGCAGGAGCAGAGGAGGTCACGTGACCTCCAACAGGTTCAGGTGTCCACATCAACAAGCAGTTAAAGTCTGCATCTGGACCATGAATAAAGCACTCATGAAACTCAATTCGGGGTATCTCTCTATGTACTATTTACACTATTTAAACGTCACTGTGGAAGCCATTAGCTCGGATTATAGGGGCTTTTCTCCTTCACATAAATTCTGGTATGTCTCGGAGTGTGACCCACATTCTCGGGAGAAAAGGTTAGACAGTGTATGTACGGAGTACAACCCTAATATGTTTCAACATTCAATCAAGGAACCGTTGACCGTGACATTTGGCACGGGTGCCACGGAGTATTCTCCCCATACTTGAGAGTGCAAGGGGCTCTGTATACTGCGATGCGCCCTTGTCGACACCTTTGGATCAACGATGATACGGCTCCACCGTGCCAATCCTTTCCCTAGACTGGCGAGTGCTTAGCACCACTTGTGGGCTTCAGTTTCCCAAAACATACTAATGGTCACGCGACAATCCTCGGTTCCCCAAAAGATGCTCTAGCCACATTCCACTTCATTTGCAACACGACCGATATCGATCTACTCCGTACGAGATGTTGAATTACGTGCAAGCTTAGAGCTCATTTGTAGGCTAATACGAACGCATTACTGATGAATGAAATATAATTTCCTCATGGCTCTTCCAAGATTAAGCTATGCAATAAGCTTAACTGTTAACCAGAGGTACGTAAAGGCTACTGTTAGCACGGCAGAGATCACTATCGGCACAGCGATCTAACCCCTTCGGAGATACTATCCCTTGGCGCACCCGCTTTTTAATACAAGTGCCACTTATGTTCATGGTACTATAATAAATGGCACTTGTATTAAAAAGCGGGCGCGCCAAGGGATAACCCTAAACGCGTTAGACTTGGTGTGCCAATAGCGATTTCCGCTGTGCCAAATGGGTTTTGCCTTTTCCGCCATTTTGCTGGTTAATTTTGCATCAATCAATATGAGGACGGCCCTTGTCAAGAAGGTGCTTGGCTTGCGAGACCCTCCCAATCTACGCGATAAAAGCGCACTGCCACACGAGGCAGATCCAACTGTTCGAGAATGGTTAAGCGACGGCATTCCCTCCGGACAGCAGGTTGGACAATACTTTGTGAGGCTGTTGCCCTTCACGAAATGGATCCAACACTATAACATCCAATGGTTTCTGGGAGATTTGGTTGCAGGTAAGTGCCTTTGTTGACTTGAGTCCTGCCCGTGCTAACTGGCCTAGGAATAACGGTTGGAGCTGTTGTGGTGCCACAGAGTATGGGATACGCCAAGCTGGCGAATCTTCCTGTGCAATATGGACTCTATACTTCGTTCATCGGCGTTGTTATCTACTGGTTGTTTGCAACTTCCAAAGATATCACGATAGGAGTAAGTTACCCAGGTAGTGTCTTATCCAACACTTGCATGAGCTAACATATCAACTACACAGCCAGTAGCTACCATATCAACAGTCCTCGGCGGCATTATCGTCGATGTTCAGAAGGTCCACCCCGAGATACCAGCCCTGCACATCGCTCTATCAATCACTATACTTTGCGGAGGCATCATCGCATTTATGGGCCTGGCACGGCTAGGTTTCATCATTGACTTTATCCCCGTTCCAGCAATTACAGCTTTCATGGTCGGCTCTGCTATAAGTATCTGCTCAGGACAAGTCAAGGGACTGCTCGGCCAGACAGGGAACATCGACACGAGCGCTCCATCGTATCGAATAATCATCGACACGCTGAAGTATCTTCCCACCGCGCAAGGATACGATGCTGCCATGGGTCTTATCGCCCTGGCGGCTTTATACACCCTCCGATCAGGCTTCAACTATGGTGCCGAGAAGAAACCAAGCTTTGCCAAGATCTTCTTCTTCCTTGGCGCTTTGCGCACAGTGTTCATCATCGCTCTTTTCGCTCTTATCAGTCTTGGCATCAACCAACATCGCCGCGACAATCCCGCCTTTGCTTTGGTTGGAAATGTACCCAAGGGCTTCGACCAAGCGGGCGTTCCCGTACTCAAAGGCGATGTCATCAAGCTCATCGTCTCCCAATTACCCGCCTGCGTGATCTGTCTCCTCATCGAGCACATTGCCGTGGCGAAAACATTCGGCCGTGTCAATAACTACACGATCGACCCCTCGCAAGAGCTAATCGCCATCGGCATCACCAACCTCCTCGGTCCTTTCCTCGGTGCCTTCCCAGCGACAGGCGCTTTCTCACGCTCGGCCATTCAATCCAAGTCGGGCGCACGCTCCCCCTTCACCGGAATTATAACCGCCATCGTCGTCCTAATCGCCATGTACACTCTGACCTCCGGCCTCTACTATATCCCCAAGGCAACCCTATCAGCCGTGATCATCCACGCAGTCGGAGACCTGATCGTCCCACCCAACACGATCTACCAATTCTGGCTCATCGCACCCCTAGACGCCGTCATCTTCGCCGTGGGTCTAATCGTCGCCTTGTTCAGCACAGTCCCAAACAGCATCTACGCAACCGTCTGCATCTCCGTCGCAGTCCTATTATTCCGACACGCAAGAGCACCAGGCCAATTCCTCGGGCAAGCCTGGATAAACAACGAAAACCACCAAATCCCTCTCTACCTACCCATGGACGAACCAAAAGCCGACCAATCCATCAAAATCGAACGACCACGCCCAGGCGTCTTCGTCTACCGCTTCGCCGAAGGCTTCAACTACCCCAACGCAAACCACTACTTCGATACCCTCGTGCAAACAATTTACAAGCACACCCGCGGCACGAACGCAGAGATATATGCGAAAAAGGGCGATCGTCCCTGGAATGAGCCGGTCTCTTCCAGTACGGATGATTCGCATTTGCCAGTACTCCGAGCTGTCATTCTTGATTTCTCGGCTGTCAATAATGTCGATGTGACCTGTATCCAGAGTTTGATGGATATACGCACCCAGCTGGATCGTCGGTCTACGCCTGTCACTGTGCAGTGGCATTTTGCCAGTATCAAGAATCGGTGGACTAAGCGTGCGCTTAATGCTGCAGGCTTTGGCTGTGCGCCATTACATGATGCGAGTGAGAAGACTCCTGAAAAGGAAGGATCTTCCGATGGGTCCTCAGATATAGAGAAGGGGATGGAAATGTCTGTATCAGCTCAAGCGGCGGATATCTCCTCAATGTTCGAGAGTTCAGCTCGACCGTTCTTCCATACTGATTTGACGACCGCGTTGCGAAGTGTGGATGTATATTTAGCCATGGATCCTTCGGCTTAAAGGGGAGTATCAAAATATAGCAAAACTGTACTTGTTTCACAGAATAAAATGTGCATTATGATCAATTGTAAACAGTCAACCCATCTGTCATGTACAAATTGGAAAAACATCACCTAGGTCATTGACCTCAACGCCAACCGGGAATATCGCAAGAAACACCGATATGCAATAAAAACACAATCATAACAAAGCAAATGATCCAGGACTCATCAATGCATAAGCAGCCAAGTATCGTAAGGAACACCGCGGGGCTGTGTCTTCCCATCCCGGGCCGTCGAGAACAAAACGGGCTCGAAATCACAAGCAGCAGAGTACTGCCGAATCAACTGACGCCAGTAGCACGACTCCGCCGCAGGAGTAAGATACCGATCACGGAAAGTGCGCACGGCATTATTAGCAATACGCTCCGCAATCTCGGGGTTATCAATCAGATAATCGATCTTGCGCGAGAGATCAGACCAATCCCGGTCAACCTCAATATAGTTTGCATCCGGGCCGGACGATACCAGTGCGGCATGATGAGCCTCGCGCCATTCAAGCGCATGGGAGACAACAACGGAACGGCAGTTCAGAAGATACTTCCCACGACCAGAGAAGCTCCGACCCTCGGTGTGCGCGAGGAACATGTACCGGCAGTGGTCTTCAATAGGCAGAAGATTGAAGCGGATATCATTCTGATCGTCCCAGTCGATGATACGCACACTCGCCCAGCTACGACCCAAGGCAGACTTGAGGAGTTTGCTGCGCACGGGCGGGTTCGTTGCCAGACTGCCGCGCCATACGAGCTGTTTTTTCTTCTCCTGGAATTGCAGGCCCGGCACGTATGTACCGTCTGCGGCGGTTTCGCCGTCGTCGATTGCGGCAATGCGACGGCGGACTTCGTGGTACGGTCCGATCTGCACTTCTGGCCAGGCCCAGTAGCCGAAGTCGGGCATTAGCCAGACTGAAGTGTCTGAGTCGCGTTTTGAGTAGGCCCAGATGGGACTTGGGGCAGTTGTCTCTTCTGCAAAGTCTTCTGTGGTGAAGATGAACTCGATGCTGGGTAGGAGGTGGCGGTCTGGGAATGCTGTCAGGGCGCGGTGGAGGGAATTTAGCGTGGCGCGTGCTCGAGATGCTGTGACTGGCATGGGGGCGTAGTCGACAATATACAGCTGAATGGAATATGTTAGAATCAAGTACTCTCAAGTCCGCAAGGGCGAATATGTTTCACTCACCTCTCCTCGATCAATAATTCCCCGCACCATTCCATCATCCACTGTTCTGGAATCGAGCTCCTTATAGGTAACAAGCTTATTTTCTCTTAGTGTAGACGACTTGTCAATCTCAACAAATAACTTTGGGAAAGCAATGCGGCACTGGTCCTCGGAGAGACCGTGGTTATTTCCATCGCGCTCAACAACAAACTCCCAACCAGCGGAAGAGTTCACGGGAGGGGCACAATACTGCGGTCGTGATTGTGTCTTTATATTAAATTGTGATGAGAGCGAGGGTGAGCCGCTGCCGAGGACGAGGAATGCAAGGATAAACAAGGACACCACGGCCCCGGTGGCCAGATAGCGGAATGAAGGCCGTTGAGTGAACATTCTTTCTGGAACAATTCCAGTTTTGCCCTCTTGAGTGTTTAAGGCTTAAATTTGAATTTCCATCTGGGGTCTCAGCCTAGAAGAGATGAAGATGGTCTTTCGTGGGTTGATGTCACTCTCAGCTCCGATTGTTTCCACGGCAACGCTCATGCGCCCAGTGTCATTTATGGAGATACTGATGGTGCAGGAATAATTCTAATTATAGTCGGTAACTGATGAGGAAAGAAAAACAGACATATCAGTAGGCTCTGCGGCTGGTTTAATTCATCTACACCGTGAGGTGAACTATATAATCCCGGTCTATCAGGTACAAATGCAAGCCAAACTGCAACGAAGCGCTTTACCAAAGCAGAAAAAAACTGCGCACAGTCGAATCTATAGTCCCAACTATATCGGAATATTATGTACATATGAGGGAGAGTGCCGCAGAGAGTCGACATATTCAAGGGGTATCTCAACAGGTCATGAAAATGGGAAAACGAAAGAATAAAGTAGAAGGTAGAGGTAGACCTAGACCCGTAATATCATAATAGATGGAACAGATGAAGGCCCAAAGCCGAAGCTTGTCCACAGGCATGTCCGCGCGCGACTGTTTGGAAATTCCAATAAGAATCATTAGTCGCCATTGGCAGGGGGTCTGGGGCTGTTGCTGTTGAAGTAGCTCTCGTCTATCTTCAAGATCCATTCCACCTTTTGTGCCTCGGTGCGAGTGGCGAAGAGGAAAGTGTTCTGGGTTCCATAGACTGCGAACACATTCGGTCGGCCCTTGGCGGACAGCGAACGGTCGGCTCCAGCTCCTGAGCCGTCTAGTAGTCTTGCAAAGTCGGGCGCATGGTCGACACGCGCATTGCGCAGGTTGATGGCGTTGATCTCGTCTCCCTCTGGGACCGAGTAGATGTGGAGGTACGGCCGGCGAAGCTCCACGAAACGACGCACCCAAACGCTGTTGGTATCATCAGGCGTAAGCACGTACCCCGTTTTTAAGGCGTCGGGGGCTTTGGGAAGAGTTTGGATGGTGGCTGTGAAACGAGGTTTGAGGGAAAGTTTGTCAGAGAGGCCGTTGATATCCGGGTGCTTTGTATGCGCCGCTCCATCCGAAGGGGGTTCGGTGTTGCTCCGGATGAGGATCGCTTCTGTTGGGTCCTGCTTGAGCGACCACAGATCAAGATACTTGCGGAGTAGTTTGGACTTGCGCTCATTGAGATCGGCCCCCCGCATTGGAGTTGACCTTCCACTACGAGCCAGCGACGGAACGAGACAGCCCGCGCTGAGAGCGCCTCGGGCAGCATGTAGCTCTGCCACACGCTGCCGGCGCTTGCGGTTGGCAATGTAGTCGCGTACCAGAGAAACTTTACGAGGAGCCCAAGTGTTCAACAGTTCCTCGCCTTTCACATAGTCATTTTGTGTGTTCATACGCCAGAGATCAGCAGCACGCTTAGCTGAAATGGGCCGAATAACCAACGAGTACATGCGAGTCGTCGAGTGCACAACACGAATCGAGTTCCAGAATTGCTTGAACATTGACTGTTGGCGGACGTAAGTACGGCCTTGGATTTGGATTGTCTGGTCTGCCTCGAAGACGACCGGGTTCTGTAAACGACTGGATACGAGATCCCACCGGACAGTCACCTGTACCCGGTATTTTTCTGCGGTCACTCGGTCCAGCAAAAGAGACCCATGCAAACTTGAGTCCCACTGGCCGACAATTGTAACATGAGAGGTTCCGTCGGCATTTTCCCTGACCGTCGGATCTTGAACAAATTTCAAGGGGACGTCTGGAGTTTGGAAGTCCTGATCTGGGATCTTGCCCCACGGATCGAGGAGGCGGACAGAACCCACGCGTATGTTGTTGATATCATCCCATGGAAGACTCTCCGTCGAGCTATACGTGATGTTGACCGAGATGCGGCGCTGCAATCCTTGGTGAAGCTGGGATGTCCCGGCATCGAGACTGCTGCTCTGAACAACCTCCACGGGAAGGTATTCACCAGATTCTGCCATTTCTAGTATTTGAATTCTCGCAAAGACATCGTGACGTTCTTCCGAGTAAAATTCCGATTCGGCGATTCGAGGAGCTGTTCGCTTCTGCGGTAAAGGCTCCGCTGAGTCTCGCATATCATCCCAACTAAGGAGCTTGTCGAGATGAACCGACGTCACACCAGCATAAACACAGACCTTCAATGCGGCTGTCCGTGGACTGGACAGCGGCAAGCTCATGCTGTGCACACTTTCAAATCGAACCGGACCATCCTCAAATCCTCTGATCATCTGGGTTGTAGTTGCGCCTCCCTCCTCTGATATACCAGGAACAAATAACTGTGCATGTACATCAGATCCTTCCCACTCCGCGAACCCAATCATGTCCCGCATGACAACGTTAAATTTCAAGGTTGAAGAGGGCGCCTGCGCGGAGGATGGTTCGAGGGAGAGCCGAACGATTCCGACGACGCTCTGGGTATATGGTGAGGTGATCTCAACGGAAAAGTCTTGCACACGGGTTTCAAACACGGCCGTTAGTGGAATGTCGGCATCACCAATAAGAGAATACTGAGGCGAGCAAGGTTCAGAGAATGGATTGTCAAGTTTGAAGTGTTGGATGTAGTCGGGACGGTCGATGTATTGGTGCAATTGGCGCATGGCTTGAACGCGACGCTGGAGCTTTTCAATCGACCACAAGTGAATCACACACTGCTTGAAGTCGATAACTCGGACACCGACACAAGGCTTCTTGGCCTCATCAAGCATGATGTCGTCGTCGCCGGAAATTCCATTCAGCACGAGATCGTAAGACGACTCCATGTTGTGACCATGGTCAACGATGGCAAACTGGAAGACCACATGCTTGTCCATGATATGGCTCATGATCTGTGCCTCTTTCAGAAGGGAGGCATGTTGCAGAATCTTCTCAGCCATGCGGACGTAATTTCGCTGGGACCAGTGGCTGTACACTGATCGCGCAATCTCGAGTTCACGTTCATCCAACTTGGCAAAGCCATTTTCGAAAATTTGAGGGACTGGCTTACCCATATCTCGGATGTGGGTTTCAAAGGACTCCTTTTGTTTGCGCAGTTGCTCTTCGAATTCCTCTTTAGCCGTTCGCAGGGCGTCCTCCATTCGCTCTTTCTCGGTACGTAGCTCCGGCGAGTCTGGATCAGACGAAGCCCCCACGGTCTTGAGTTTTTCTTGATACTCTTCCTTGCGGCGATCAAGCTGCTTCTGCATATATTGACGAGCCTGGTTGAGTGATGCGACGCCATTGACTTCATCGTCGTCGTTCTGTCGAGGTGTGCTTGGCATGGTTATAGCGGTATCTAAGGAAAAGTTGTCGATGGTCCCATTTGACATGTACTTGTCCCTAATCGGGAAGGAGCTGATGGAGTCGGAATCTTCTTCCTCCGGCAGCCCACGCCGTCCGGCTCGAACCTTCTGTACATCCTCCAAGAGTGTGTCCAGTTCGTCATCAGGTAAACTGGAGATTTGATCGGGTCCAACCATAGCACTGACAGCTTCTCTGCGGGCTAAGAACCAGTCCGACTCCCGGCTACGCTGTGAGGGCATGGGTGAATCCGCCCTGGATGAATCGGCATCTACGTCAGATCCTGTCTTGCTAAGATTTCGATCATGGGGTTTGTTTGGGGCTGGCGACCCAAGCTGGCTTGTCGTGACTGAATGGCGGAGTAAGCTCTGCTCGACCCGTTCGGCTCTGGCTTCTTGGGGATGGTTGAATCGGAAAATATGAAAATCGCCAAGGATGATACGGAAACCACTCTTGAGCCGTGTGGGCTTGTCGATCCGCAAGCCGTTCACCATGATAGCGGCACCTTCGGCAGGTACAATGGTGACAACATTATCCGCATTCTCGAAAGTGCAGTGCTTCTCAAGGATCTTGGATCCATTCAATCGGATCTCGACGGTTTGACCCTGATCCATATGACCAACCGTTGTGGTACCAGGCTTAATGTTATAGACCAAACACTCCGCAAGAAGGGGATCGTCGCTAAGATTAACCAAATGGGGCATTTTCTTCGGGGTACTCATGCCAATGAAGCCCTTTTCGATATTGATTCCCAATTCCTCCAAAGCTGCTTCGCGCTCCTTGTGGATAAGCTCTGTATTTTGCAGCTTCTCTTCCCAAGTCTGGTTGAGATCTTTGTAGAGCTTCTCACTCTGGTTGAGTTGTTCTACAATCTCTGCCTTGCTGACCTGAGTGACACTTCCGTCTGGCTGCTGAATGGAGACCATCTGTTTCTCCAGCGGTGTATCCGGGGGATAGTACTCCTGGGAAACAGCACCTCCCATGGCGCCAGCTGCTCCCGGCGCTACTCCCCCTCCAAGCTTTGATCGGAGTTGTGCCAGTTCCTCCTTGAGTTCACGAATCATACGTGCATTCGGATCTTCGTTCACAACAGCATGGTTCTTAATTCGTTTCGCTGAGTCGGCGTATCGCAGAGTACCAAGAGTTTCGTCAAAGTTGATATCTGCAGGAGAAATTGCTGCAATCATGGACGTCATGGAATTTCCACCCAGAGAATCCTTCAGCAACCATGTTAGAATCGAATCACGATATGGTACCATGGATGCATTCTTCTTCTTGCTGGCAGGGGTCTTGCCAGCAGAGATATCCGCGAGCGCAGCAATGACACGACCAAGCGTTGACAATGAGCGATTGATCTCTGCACCCTCCTTCAATCGTGCGCCGGTGGCTCCAGTCGAGTTAGCTCTTTCTGAACCAGCCAAATCAACCAAACTGATTTTCGACACCTTCTCAGTATCCATCGAAGTCTCTTTGTCGTGTCTCTTTTGTGTCAAAGTCAAGGTGAAAACGGCATGTGATCGACTGGACGTTTCGTTCATGTTCGTCGCGGCAACCGTTCGGGCTTTGTTACCCTCGTCCATCAGGTTCTCGATTTCTTCGAAGGATCCGACGACAAGTTTGGCCAGATCCTCGACATAAGGACCCGTTGAGGGATGCTCACGGACTTTCAGGTTTCCTTTATTTGACGGGTTGAGCAAATCGCGTACCCGCTCGTTGTAGATCTCGAGGTATGACACCTCGACGGTGCAATTTAAAGAATTGTCCGTCTGGATGGATCTGATGCGCTCGAACATCGACTGGCAAATCCGTGGAATCACACCGTATTCTTTGCCGTAACCCATCATGGAGTATGATTTTCCCGAACCTGTCTGGCCATAGGCGAAGATACAATTGTTGTAACCCCCAAAGGCATTGTCCAGAAGCGGAGAACCCAGATCGTCGAAGAGGTCATTCTGGTCGGCGAAGTTTGACGAATTCTTATCGAATGACCAATATGATCGGTCAAAGGCGAAGACCTTGTTCCCTTCGACGGCGCCCTTTCCACCCTTCCGTGATTTGTCCTCTGCGCCGGGTGGAGGAGTGAGCACGGTCTGAGAGCCTTTCATCGACACGATACATTTTGCGCCTCGCTCGATCTCTGTACAAAGACAGTCTAGTTAGCCTGAGGTCCAAACGAGAACACCTCCCTCAATATCGACTCACCTCGACTGTTGAAAGGCCGCACTCGCACCACCACCTTAATATTTCCACCGCCGCCTGGAGCCATCTTTTCTCTCTAACCCATGCACGGGCGATATTCGTCAACAATGAATGCGTATGGAAGCGGGAGTCCGGACGTGGGATGCAAGTGGTGACAGGGGTACACCGATGCGCGAACTCCGCGAGGAGCGCGGCCTGAAAGTCTGCCGCAGGGGAATGAGCGCAGGGTTGGATGTAGCTAAATCGGTTTTGATCGTTTGGGAGCAGTGTGTAGTGAGATTCGAAACCGTGGATGTCAACAAAGACGTCATGTATCCGTCCAATATTGATGTTGCGCGTCTGTGACTTTTTTTTTCGCGGGGGGTTGCCGATGTGCGGGGAGCCTGGATCTTGTGGCGTTGGAAGTTGACCACCGAGGAAAAAACAGCCACACAGTCTGTTTTCTCGAGGCACCAAGCAAAACAAAAGCGATTGTGGTCGAGTCAACAACGATGCGGAAGAGCCACTTGTGTCCGGCCGGGGAGCGGGTGATGCTGAGTCAGCGTTCTAGGAAGCCTGGAGCCCCTGGCTCCCACCTGGCCATCTACCTACATGTAGCCCTGGAGGCTAGATCCCTTTAGAAATCCTGGACAATCCAGATGCCGTCTGCCATAGTCTCAAGCTTCCAACCCAACGTTGACATGGGTTTCGCTTCTAATCCTTTGTGGTTTGTTCTTTCTGAGTTTACCTGCCCCGTGTCAGTTGAACTAAAAAGACTACTATAAGTAGCTCATGTGGGATAGGTGCCTTATCTCATAATGAGCACATTACGGTACCTACATATATGTAGATGTGGGCGAAAATAGAGTTACGAAGAGTCCCAGGGCATATTTCTTCTAACTTTTCTTCTACATGTAAACGTGATCTCATTAAGATGCTTGCCCATCCTTCCTCACTTGGTCAATCTTGTCAGAAATTTTTGCACCTGAATTCCCGCCTTATTATTTCACCACAAGATGGGCGGTTCATACTCCAAATATGATGTTGATGCAGCCTTGGAGAACGCCTATGATATGCTCAATAGCCACGCCGAGGGACTCAACAAGCTGTCATCATGGCGTGAGGAAGTGGACAATAAAATCAAAGGTGTTGATATTAGAATATCTCTAGGCAACAATACACAAAGCACAGGATCGAGCGCAGATGTCCAATCGCTTTTAAAAAACGTTGATGCTGTTAACGCGGAGAGCGAGCGCTTGCGCGCTGATATTAAAGCTCTTTCTACGCTGATCGATCAGAATACAGCAGAGATCGGTCACTGGAAAGGAGAAGTTGAAGCTCTACCAGCCAAGTTTCGTGGTATCCTCGGCGCAGAGGTCAATACTATGAACGCAAAGTACCGCGCCCTTTCTACGAGAGTTGAAAATGGTTTCAACAACAGCCCACCAGCTATCAACCGGGGGCTTGCTATTGGGCTACCCCTTGGCTTCGGCATCCCTCTAACTATAGCTGTGATCTTCTTGTGTGCCATGTGGATTCGTCGCAGGTATGATATTCGCCGACTCTCGCCTAATAGAAACAACTAACGTGCCTTATTCTACTAGACATCCATATATACCGCAACACATGAACAATGAGGAAGCTGAAAACTACATCAAAATACACAATGCGACCCGGCGAAGTAAGATCTCCGTGAACTTGATTTATCTATAGTTCTGTTCTGACTAACGAACTTGTTATCAGAAACTCTCACTGAGAAACTCTGCGATCTTTTTGAAGCTCTTGGTTTCAAAAAGATCCAGGGTATTCCGGAGGTCTATGTTATGGAGCACACACCCACAAAGTGACAGTATCACAATGATATTGGGCTCAGAATCAAAGGTATCAATATGTGCGTTGGTCACGAGGATACAGGATAATGCTGGGTGTGGATGGCTTTTTGCTTGGTTATTTCGTTACGTAGCTAGATCTCATTCAGTGGCTTAATAAACGATTGTTAATAAACGATTGACTATGCTTCCGTTTTTGATACATCCTCTCTTGTGCTTTAGGGCGAAATAGTGACATGTACGTAGCCTTCGCCAGATTATGCCCTAACCGTTCTAACTTGGTTCCGGGACACAACCTTAGATCCCTATTCGGACGCGGCCTTGTCTCTATACTGTTTGAATGTGATATCATCGATTCTCTTATTTTTCTTCAGTTCTTCTTGTTCTTCGTACTAGAACTCCTCACAAGTTAAATCCAAGTACTCGGATATTTCTTTCATCCTAGAATTGCCAAAAGCCTTTCCACAAATCCCAGAAAATGACAAACGAGGGCCTAGGTGTTGGCCTTGCCTTGGGTCTAGGAATCCCTCTCACCGTCCTGACGATAATATTTGCTGTGACCTACGGCCGTCGCAAGTAAGTATCTGACCTACTCTTTTTCGTGGAGCTTACTGACAATAGCTCTCTATCTAGACATCCAAAACTGCCTGCGCCTAATCCCAATGACTCCTCGAGTACAGAACACTGGCTTAAACTATACCACGCAACCCGTCCACGTATCAGTCACCCTCCCAAACCGCTTGTTTCTATCGTTGCTGACAAACGCCTTGCAGGTTCCTTTACGAAGAAGATCTGCAGTATGATGGAGGGAGTGGGGCTGGTCAGGAAGCCAGTGGTCCAGGAGGTCTATGTGATGGAGAACGGGACCAAGGTCTCGAAGTGATACTCTAGTCGCAAGAGTTGGACATTGCTGAATAAAAGGACAAGCACCTGGGCAGGTATGGAGTATACGGAGTACGCGCAGGCGGCCTTTGGCGTTTTGACAAAATTTGGGGCGAATGGGTCTTTTCTTTTTGATGTAGCAACTAGCTAACTAGTTATCGGTACCCTTGCTATTGTCGACATTACTGGTATACATCGTAAGCGCGTTGGTACTCTATATTGATCGCGCACCAGTAAGCAAATAGTTCCTACTCGTACTTTGACGTTGGGTGCTCTGTCTAGTATTTACCTGAAACTGGCGTAGATTGTAGCACATAATCTGACCACTTAAATTGAGGTCAAAGTCTCAGAATTATAGGGCGACCAGACTTTAGTGTACTCTCTATACAAGGGGCTCTTTAAGATTTCTTGTGACTAGCATTAAATTTATAGAGGATAGCTGTCGTCTACAACCTTTACCAATTTGCAAGGTAAGGATATATTTCAATATTTGTTGTAGTACATGACTACGATATATATATTTCAAGGAATACAGGTTGCTATGGTACCAAGGCCACAAATATCGGCTATAACCGGACAAATAGTCACCGAACAAAGAATCTATCATTTAATACATGAGCATAATTTATCCATGAAACTTTTATACAAATAGAAACTCGAAGTTGAAGGTCCAAAGTCAAGCGGTCAAGCTTCTCACACGTGGGGGATGTCATGGTCGGGAGATCGGACCCATCCGTCCCTGCGAATCGGGATTATCGCCTGTGCTGAATGGCCCATGGGAAGCTACTAAAATTCACTAGAATGCACGTGGAGATCAACAGTATAGAGGTATATAAAACATATGTCACTCTCTTGTTTGAATTGTCTGGTGCGCTCGAGATGAGGCGATTTCTGGGAACATATATCCGAGCACAGCAATACGAGGTGGGGATATTTGAACCGGATAGAAACCTACGGTGAGGAGAATTTCGACCGCCAGTTTGGAAGTTCAATAATAGTAACAGTCCACTCTAACAACGGTCTCCGTATATTGCACAGCATGTACGGAGTACTCCGTACCTATATTATAGATACGAACTCATTTAATTGGATTGCGTCATGAGCTTGGCTGGAACAAACACTTCGATGCGCCAAGCGAGTACTCGTGTTTCTCCGTGAAAATCTGGTAGTACTCAGACCTTCCCAATTCGCGCCAGATGGGCGGCCTTGTGTGTCAAATAACGCCGTCACTCCCGCCTGGATTACAATGTTGCCGCCCGGGGAGATGATTTCATTGCCGCTACCTAAGAAAATCTCATCACAATTCCGTAAGGACCATAAGTGCCGAGAATGACGGTACTAGAACAAACCCTGTCTTCCGTGAAGCTCTTCCCCCCGGAGTACATTGTGCACGAGCTTTGAAGCAAGGGTCATAGATAAGATGGGACATTAAGTGGAGGAGACTTCCCCAAATAGGACACACGGCCGAGGTACGCGGTGTTCATTGTAGGAAAAAGTAAAGAAAAACAGAGCACATCCTTTTGGGTATCAAAAAGCGATAATCATAAGCTGAAGGCAAGCTGACGAAGAAAGGGCCAAAAAAGAAAGGAGGCGATAATTAAAATGAGGCGAGTGATAGCGTGGGCAGACATGCAGACGCAGCTGAAAGTGGCATGATTCAATGTTTATTGGGTTTCAATGGTGAGGTAGGATGTAAAGGGGAGAGTAAATTAATATACAGTAGATGGCTATATAACAAAATGAAGTTCCATCAAGAGATAAAAGGAAGGTATACTCCGTGCTAAACTGCGTCATCGTCTCGGGTCGCACATGACGAGAGCTCGGGACCACCGGATTTGTTTTTATTACAGTATGGTCATATAGATACCATTGGGGGCCATTTGGGCGACTATGGAGACCGATGAGCCAGTAATGATGTGTATTGCAATGTAATTTGGTGTAATATCGCAGAAAAGGCGGACTCAGCAGCGGGGAGCAAGGCGGTCGCTCAGTCGGCAGCCAGTCAATCTCCTACAAAACTGCCCCATCCGCCCTTTTTCCTCGCCTTTCTTCCCTCTGCCCCTTCTCGTTGGTTGCCCGCCCTCTCCAGTTCATCCTCCAATCGCACAGTATCATCTCCCCCCTTTTTACATCATTATTGGTGAAACCCTGCCTTGCATAAGGTCATTCCTTCTCTATTGGTATATCCATTCAAACTGGGGTAAGTTATATACAATTTTTGCTTGGAATATTGCTATGGTACTGCAATTGTATGCTCTTTTGCTGCTTTTCTTTGTTTGAACTCGACCTTTTCCATCTCTGCATTCTGCTCATTTTCGGGGTAAACACATGTCGCAATTCACTTTTTATTCCCATTTGATTTGAAACTACAATTGTATCCCTATATACCCTTCCTGTACTGCCTTATTGCATTACTGCCACTTCTATACTTGCGGAACCGCCCGGCTTGACATCAGTGGCTCCGGTTGCGCACAGAACCACCGCCTTCGCTCTCGTTGGCACGATTCCCTCGATCTCCCCCCCTCCCCTCTGGTCAAATCATCTTCTACCCTGGGATCCCTTGATTGCTTGGGATTGGAAAGTCACCTCAACCCGGAGATTATCCTTTCTATGCTTTCTGCCGTGCCTATTAAGGTAATCGCTAAGCTCCAATCCCACGTTGCGCGCGCTTTTGCTTATCTCGTGGCAAAACAACGCGTGCTAAACCAAAACACGCTGCCTCATCTTCACTGCAATTTACCCTTGTTATTCCGTCTATCATTGGCTCTTTTTATTTTACCTATGCGCGCTATCGCGTTTCATGTTTCTTTTCGTCCAATCTCCACGCGTCCCTAGCATTTATCTCTTCCCTCGTGGGTATTCAGTTGGATCTAACATATGTCATATAGTCGCGCAACAGTGATTCGTTCCTTGGCTTTCGCCAGTTTTAACTATCAAAGTCCTTGCTTTGTCTGCTCTGCAGAATTCGATCGACAAGGTAAGTCCCAAGCTGCAGCTCAACTCCCGCCTTGCCAACGCATACATTCTCCCCTCTCAACCCTGACCGTCTAAGCCGCCCCGGATTCCCAAACCCCTCCACTTGACCACTCTGTATTGACAGCGCATTGGTTGTTCATTTATTGCGATGATTGGCTAGGATGTTAAAATGCTAATTCTGGCCCATAGTGTCGGTGCGTGGAGCCTAAGAGAGGCGCATTCTGACATCAACGCCCAGGCGTTTATCTGTCGCAAGTCGAGGCTGTTAGCACCGCCCAAATTCTACGCTGGACGTGGCAGAGAAAGTCTCAGAATTGCGTGAATGAGGTAGCCTGCCGACCGTGCTTGAAATACACTGCGGAGTCTCCACACCTGCCATCATCAGGTCTGTTCTGACTTGACAACGCATCAAGCCGACATCTAGTTGACCCCCCGGCACCGCTGCATCACAGCCCAACCACGTTACACCCGACAGTGGGCGTAAACAATCTTGCACAAAAGAGCCAAAACCCTCCGCCAGCCATTCGAGATTATTCTCGACACTCAAGAGGTCGACCCGAGAGTTTTATTGACGAAACACAAAACAATATTGGTCACTCAGAACGCGACTGCAATTTAAGGTACGTGCCTGGTTCCGGTTGTGTTCCTTTCCCCATACCCCCACCACCCCGCCAATCCAGTGACCGCTCGGCGATGCGCTCTGCTGACGCGACACCCCGAGCCTGCAGACTATTCGTCGAATCATCGGTCGCCTACCCCAGCACTTGTGGTGACTCTTGTCCCTCATTGCGCGCGCTCTGCGATATCGGTTTATTACATCTACCAAACAGACGTCGCCATCAACTTTGACATATTTGGACCTACCACCCTAAAGCCATCGTTGGGTTCTGATTGGTGATCTCAATAGATTAAGCCGACATTTCAGATTGATCCACTGAATCGGCGCCGCGCCCAATAGTGTGACAAGATCCACTATCCCAACTCGCCAGTATGGAATATCCTCCTCAATATCAACAGACCCATGGGCAACACCCACATGCTCCCTCTCACATCCCTGGTCCTTATCAAACCGGGCCACCGAACGCCGGTGCTCCTGTTGGGTCGATGGCCTCGCCCACCAACGCCCAGGCACCCATCCAACCTCACTCCACCCACCAGTCCTCTCCTATCGTTCCGTCGCAACCCCATTATCAACAAGCACAGAATGGACCCGGATCTGTTCACCAACAAATGAACTTTCCCCAAAGCTATGGTGTCCCCGCGCCCATGGCCCAGGGCTACGGCATCTCGCCGACGCAGGCTGCCGCGATGGCCACTGCAGCTGCGTCTGGTCAGTTCTACCCCCTTCACCAGGACTCCATGACCGGGCAGATGCCTCAGGGTTCGCGAGCCTCACCGCGCATGGCGAGCATGCAAATGAAGCAGGACCGTGACCCCCGATCGCCGTCGCAGATGCAAAATCAGATGCCTCCGATGGGATCGCAGGTTCAGATGCCGCCAAACCAGCAACTTACCCAGCGTCGCATGAGCCATGTCGGCAGCCCCAACGTCCAGACTGCACAGCCTGTCATGAGCCACGTCGGCCGGGCCCCTATCGCCGCCCCACTTCCCCAGGCCCCCGTACAACAAAACCAGCCCTCACCCGACATGGTACCTGGTGGCAACCAAGAAGAGTCGCCACTGTACGTGAACGCCAAGCAGTTCCACAGGATTCTGAAGCGCCGCGTAGCGCGACAGAAGCTGGAGGAGCAGCTACGTTTGACATCGAAGGGTCGCAAACCTTATCTGCATGAGTCACGACACAATCACGCCATGCGAAGACCGCGTGGACCCGGTGGACGTTTCCTGACTGCAGACGAAGTGGCCGCCATGGAGAAACGAGAAGAGGTAACAGGCCAGCCTGTTACCTTCGAGGACCTTAGCAAGCCATTGCCAACTGAAAATGGTGCTGGGCAGAAGCGTAAGTCAAGTGAAGTTCAAGGCGATGGCTCGAACTCTTCCAAGAAAACGAAGGTCAATGCCAACGCCGATGGAAGCGAGGGGGACTCTGCCGAGCCCTCGGATGAGGATGGCTAATCGCCCTCATTTCTATCGTTTCCACCCACAGACTGTGTAAAAGCTACACCACGTCCTACTGAGGTGGCTGCGGTATTGAATTTTCTTTGTTTTCTTTTGTCGTCACGGCTTTATGGATGGATGTCTTGGACCTTTTCTCTAGCGAGCGATGTGTATGGATCCCCCCTTTCTATGCTCTATGCCCCATTTGATGTGCTTTTGTCTGATGCTTTTGTCTCATGTGTTTTCGTTTGATGTGCTTTTTGTTTTGATTTATCTTACCCCCATTTGCCTGTGATGTCTGTTTATATTTGCTATGCTGGGACGATTTATTTCTTCTTCATTCCCCCTCTTGCCTATTTTATATCCTCGATCCTCTTCCTCAATGGTGTTCCCTAGTTTGTGGGGGATACCTTGTACAAGAATGACCGTTTCAAGCATCTACACTTTCACACCGTTGAAAGTGGTAAGACTGGAGATATAGCATGCACTGCTTCACTCTGCTCGAAATTGTGTTGCCTGCCGGCCCTCATATTCCATGTAGGGTCTTGAAGGGCATCACATGGTTGTGCTTGATATGCCGCCTCATAATTTTCGGCAGATAGCAAATTGGCTAAATATTCTTCACCCGGATGTGCTACCTCCATCTTTCTGTCCCCATGCTTATATCCACTTTCATGTTTCTATTATGAATATTCTTCTGGCAATTCCTTCTTCTCCTATTACATCCCCATTTCCTACTCTTCTTTCTTTCTGCTTCGGTGTCTCGTGTTGCGGGTTTATGGGTCTCCGGCTGGGATTTTTAGAGAGGGTCTCCATCACTGGAAAAACAGATCGGGATATCGGTTTTCGAAAGACTGGTTTGTGTTATGAATATCATTTGAATTTTAGTATTGGTCTCTTGTTTCTTTCTTATTTCTCCTTGGGTTGTTTGTTTTTCGGTTAGGATTTGGCAAGGCTGCGCAGGGCAAGGATGGAAATTGGATTGTAGATTCGAATCTATGGATATATTGTGCAGATATTTATGTCTCCGCTTTTGTAGTCTTGTCTCTGTCTTTGTCTGTATCGGTAGTTTCGGGATGGCTATAGCGATGGTTAGGCGACTTGATCAAGCTTATCTGTATGCTATCTCGCTAGCTGCTTGCTCATCCTGTCCTCTGCTGGCCATTAACAGGACGACTTGCATAGTCAAGATATAATGAGAGACCTTTTTCATCTGATAAAGAAGAAGGATCCCAGTAGTATGGTGGAAATGGCATTATATTTCTACTCAAACATCTACCTAACCGTCAAGATCATCATAAATGGCATGCAGGGTACCAAGACTCCGAATGCCCTTGGGATCATATTGCAAGATAGAGACCGAGGGGAGCGTGTAAACAGGGAGGACGGAGAGTGTACCGGAGTCGCTTTTAGCCAGTGGTATAATGACGCGATCTTCTGGGCCACCAAGCTATGGAGTCCGTCACGACAGGGAAGTTGAGAGACAGATGGCGCGGAAAAAAGGGTGTATGGGAGCAGGAGACAAAAATATATGAGAAAAAAAGTAATCGCAAGCTAAGTATGTGACGGCGGTGGGGATCAGAGGTGTTGAGTCTTGCTTCCACCTGGAGCAAAGACAATGTACAAGGAGGAAACGGGGTCCTTCCTATTGGTACTCCGGGGCCAACTGAAGAAGCGTTGCTTGAACATCTTGCCCTTCTATATCAATCGTGTAGGTCTCTTGGTGCCCGGGAACCCGACCACAGTAGCGAGAGAAAACGCCAAGTTCAAGATACATCGACAACAAGATCTGGGTGACACAGGGTCATGATTGAGCCAGATGTGCAGTGTCAATGTAGATCTGCATAGCTATGAAAGCCCGCATCTGGTTATCTGACCGTGCGTATATTAGACTTTGACACCGGCTGCGTTGAACAGATACATCCATAACACCGCTGAATGAATGCCGATGAATATTGGCCTTGAATTATTCAGTTGGCCAACTCTCATACAGCTTCCCAATCCATGGCATCGACCATGAAGCCCCAGTCCGCCTCGGAGTTTGCTCCCTCTGCAGTGATCTCCTCCGGGCGGATGCACTTGTCAACATGCTCCTTTGCCCGAATATATGATTCTTCTAGGCCACCAAAGATATCAGAGATGATACCCTCAAAGTCAAAGCTCGCAAGCGTCACAACGTCCTTCCTTTCACCTTGTTTTTCTCTCTCCTCGGTGGTCAGATCCGCAGTTTTCCACCTATTCCGCAATTCCTTGGCTTTTTGCAATTGCAAATAAACATTACCACCACCAAGAACTGGGGATAGTGGGGTTGATTGCTCCCGTAAGGCCTCTAGCACATTGGCATGATATCGATGAATCCCAACAGGCCGACCGATGCCGTTCCTATTATCTGGCGGTCCCCGAGGTGAGGATGTGACCGATATATTGAATACCGCCAGTAAGTGGACAATAGCACGTTCAAGCAGGGCATAATATTCATGAAAATCGATCTTGAACATTATTTCAGCGTGGGTGACATCCTCTGCCGATACGACATCGCTGATTTCCAGAGTCGCAAGACGGTATCCTTCAGCTAAAAATGGGAGCTTCCATCGCAGCCTGGCGACAATTTTCATAAATCGGGATAATTCCTCGGCTGGCGGCAGCAAACGGCCATCTTGAGATGTGGTAGTCGGACGGATGCTGCTGTTACCGCCGGGATTGGAGTTGTTGGAGGGCCAGCGGGGAGCATTTTGACTCGCTGGGTATCGTTTCTCCCCATTTACGGGTGCCCAGCGAGAGTTGAATAGACCCGACATGGTCGTTCGGAGGTAAAATGTGGCGTGTTATGCTGATGTGATTTGGCGGGCGTGGGGGATCTGGTCAACCAATCAGCGGTCAGCATGGTCCTATCAAATTATGTATCTCGTGAAAGGCCTGTGGGGAAATTGTGAGTTGAGCTGTCATAACGGGGTCTGTTTTTTCTTCTTGCCTACCTGTTTACGTGTCATCTGTCATATGTCAAGATTGAGGGGGCTGTATACCTATACTTAGTATATATTGCTGCACCTCAACTCCTATTATCGCCTTTTCCCGTTCTTGTTGAGTCTTTAGCAGATTGGTGCAGCTCAGCATGTGGTTGAGTACCGGACCCAAACCCCCATGCGACTGTGTTTTCTGTCGAAAGGCTTTAAGTGTAGGCTTACTATGAGGGAGACTGACCCCTAGAGAAACCAATGTTCTTTCTTTGGTAACGACAAGGCAAATAGGCTCTAGCTATCTACCGAGGATATTCTTTCAAGATTGAATATCATCTAGGCCTTTTTCACCTACGCTTAATATGGTTGCAAAGGACATGGATTCTTAACCATCTAACAAGGAGTCTAGGGATTTCTGATAATCGTATAGAAGTGGTCTTTTTGTTGACATTGCAATTGGATTTTTTAAATGCGCGGTATGCTGCATACAATACGGATACGAACATCCTAAAGAGCAAGCCCCAAGGAAAGAGACAATTTATGATTACTCCGTACAGGGATTCATGCATGGATGTATCACTTCGTTTGCTAGCGCTAGCAATGTATGTAGCCAAGCGAAAAGTGACCTGGCGACCAACATGGATGATGAGGGGGCTCAGAAAAGTCGAAACAGTTGATAGGCCGTTGAGTGAAAACAAGTAGCACAGCACCGAAGCAGACTTCCATGAAGGAAATTATCGAACAAGATTGAAGTATCCGGTACTCTTGACCGTTCCAGGAAGTTATACTCCATTCATACGGGGAGATATTGGAGTGGCTAATCTGGGCTCACGGCTTTTCAACTTTAACCAACTCCTCTTCCCCTTCTTCTTCTCATTTTAATCCAGACTTGAAAATTCCAGACTCAACTTGTCAAGTTAGGGCAGACAATTGTCATCTGGACTTGTTCCTGAGAACCCGCCAATCACCGGAAGTCAGTGATCCCCGTGACGCCATACCCTTTTCGGTTAAGCGCCCAGCTCTCTCCAGCTTCGTCCGCCTCCTCGGCTTCTTCCTTTTATCACCAATCTATCGCGTTCCGCTCGAGGCTTCTTGTAGGTGGCCCTCTTCTTTCTCCAATTCGGTTTCTGTTTATTCTTTGGCTTTTGTCCCTTGCCCTTTCTCTTTCTATGAGCCTCCGCTCCTCTGACCCTGCTTTTCCATTCCCCTGCTTCCATCTTCTTTTCTTCCTTTCTAAGCCGTCGCGCTGCGCATTGCTGGATCTTGTGGCCTATGGCTGGTTGAATGACAACAGCATTGGCTCTGGCCAGCAGTCTTCTTCATAATCTCTCTTTGCTATCCGAAACCACCTGCTGCAAGCATGTTTCAACCCCCTGCGAAGTTCCAGGGCCGACATGTCGCCGGCAGCAGTGTGTTCTTGTCTCTCTCTTTTTCCCATCCCTGCCTCTGTTATTCCTCGTGAACTTCCCAGCCGGCACCATCGCTATTTCGCTCTATGAAGTTGTTTGGTCTAATGTTGACGATGCCAAATCTTAGCTCACCCTGCGGTTCCCGACTCCCTCATCGACCAACGCAGATTGTTCCTTTTGAACTTTACCCACCTGGGCTGAGTCCTTGGGTCTGTAGATACCGTGATCGCAACGAAGGCGATAAAAATATACCTACACCGGAAGGTTTAGGAAATGGATTCCTACGATGGTTATGGATCCCCCGGAAGGAGTCGTGAGTCGGACTCTTTCACGGGACGGTCAATGGGAGAATCATACAGACGTCGGTCACCTGGTAAGCCTATCATTGAATATTATTACAGCGAGGTGGGCGAAACTAACTTTCTTGGCCAGCCTCTCAAGATCGACGACGTGCACGGCCGCGCTCCCGCTCGCCCGTGATTGACCGGTACGAGCCTTCGGAGCGTCGTTCTCACCGCGATGACTTTTACAACACTTCTCGGGAGCATGCTTCCCGAGAACGCGAGGACCGTCGACGTGCTCCCTCGCCAACTGTGGCAAACATCGACCGCTATGTTCCCGGACAAGAGAGCAGTGGCGGTGGCAAGCGTCCTATTCCGACCAACCCTATGCCCAACCCCCTCACACTCGATTTTCAAGTCGGATTCAATTGGTTCGCTGAGTGGTGGAGATTGGAGGAGTCTGTGAATGAGGAGAAAGAGCGCGCCAAGAATGGCGGCCGTCGAGTCAAGGGAGAACGCGAAGCGCGCGAAGATCGCGAGAAGGAACGCGCGCAAATCCAGGCAGCTTATGATACATACAAGGTTGATCTTCAAATTCGACTGGCCAGACTGTTCGTCCAGCAGCACCGGAACGAGGAGTGGTTCAAAGAACGCTATGTCCCTGAAGTCAGAGACCCTCTTCGCGCCGGCCTCATGGCGGTTCGACAAGGTGCATATGAACAATGGGAGCATGATATTGAAAACCACCTTTTCAAAGACTTTACCCTTGAAGGCATATACAAGAGCGAAAGCGACGGTGCCGGTGGTGTGGTTGAAAAGGAGGAAGGCGAGACTACGGCTGCCGCCGAGACCATGGGAGTGCTTGACCTACTTCCGGTCCGTGGTGGGGACCTTCGCGATGAAGCTCTTTCACAGCCGGCGCTCCTTATAAAAACCCTTGCGCCCAATGTCAGCCGCAGCAAGATCGAAGAGTTTTGCAAGGAGCATCTTGGCGAGGAAGATGGAGGTTTCAAGGGACTCAGCCTCAGTGACCCGAACCCCTCCAAGAAATTCCATCGTATGGGATGGATCATGCTGCATCCTTCCGCAAACACCAGCACAGTGGAGCGGGGAGATGGACGCGATGAAGAATTCGAAAATATGGACCACGATGGAGGTGCCAACGGTGGTGTCACAGTCAGCCCAGCCGAGAAAGCTCTCGAGGCTGTTAACGACAAGACTATCCATGATCCCGTCCACGGTGACTTTGTTTGCCACGTCGGAGTCCATGTTCCCCCTGCTCAGCCGCGCAAGAAGGCCCTCTGGGATCTGTTCTCAGCCCCTGAGAGAATTGATCGTGATCTCGAACTGGCTAGACGTTTAGCTTCCAAGTTGGACTCCGAGATGAGTGGCAACGTGGATGGTTTCACCAAGATCGAAGAGTATGTTGACGACCTGCGCGGCAAAGGAGAACTCCAGCCCCCGCCTACGGGTCCAGTCAGTGTAAAGAAACAGAGAAACGGATATAGTGACGAAGGGGACGAGGGGGAGATTGAGGAAGGCGAAGAGAAGGAAATTCCCGAAGAAGAAGATGTGGATGACGAGGAACTTGCAGTTAAGAAGAAGAAGCTGGACTTGGTTGTTGAATACCTGCGCCGGGTCTACAACTTCTGCTTCTTCTGTGTCTTTGAAAGTGACTCGGTCCACGAGCTTGGCCGCAAGTGCCCTGGTGGACACCTTCGCCGTCCACGTACTGGACTATCCAGCCAGGCCAAGGAAGTGGCCCGAGCCAGCGCTCTTGGCCAGCCTTTCCCGGCCAAGAAGAAGGAACCTAGCGAGGAAGGAGAAGATCCCTCCTCGCCTGTCCAGGAGAAACGCGGACAGCGCCATGGTTCCAAGTCCGAGCAGCAACTGCAGCGCGCCTTTAACTGGGTGAAGACCTTTGAAGACAAGTTGCTGCAGATCTTGGAGCCAGAGAACGTCGATCTCAGCAAGCTCGGCGGCAAGCCCGTTGAGCAGGCACTTGAGGATGAACTTCAGAAGTACATGAAGCAGGAGGACGACTCCAAGTACCGGTGCAAGGTGCCTGAGTGTACCAAGCTTTTCAAGGCGGAAGCCTTTTGGCGGAAGCATGTCGAAAAGCGCCATACAGAGTGGTTCGATGGTATCAAGAAGGATGTAAGTGTGCAACCATCCAACGATGATTCCCAATATTAACAGTTATAATAGCTCGCATTAGTGAACGCCTATGTCTTGGACCCAGCACGCATTGCCCCGTCCCGATCCGATGCCAACAGCAACGGTCACTTCCCCCTTGGCTCCGGACAAGGCCACACCGGCACGCCTCGTGGATTCACCCTTGCCAGCATGCCCTACGGCCCCAATGCAAACATGCCCACCTTCCCTTCAGGTGGAATGCCTGGTATGATGCACGGGTGGAATGGCAACGTAATGGGACACGATGGCGGTCTGCACCAGCCCGGACCCATGCGCCGCGGCCAGAACCGCAACAACCGACCCGGCCCGTATGACCGTCGCCGATTCAACGGCAGCGGCCGACTGAGCCCTCCACGCGGCATGCCAGGCATGTATGGCGGTGGTCGTCTCCCGCCTCCTGGTGTTAGCGTTCCAGCTGGCCACCCCGCGGCCAGCATGGCCGCCGCAAACCCATTCCCAGACTCTTCCAGCGGAGGTCCCATGGCGCCGCGCGAAGCCGTCCAGGGCCGCAGTCTGAAGAGCTACGAGGATCTGGATGCCGTCGACGCATCTGGCAGTGGTGAACTGCAGTACTAGTTGCATCCGCTGATTTCATCACACCTCTCGTCCTTGTGTTTTCCTCTTATTCTTTTTTCCTCCAATTGGCGACCTGGCGCATCGGAGGGACCGTCGGAGAATCGCTGACTCCAACTTGCTCATTTATTGAATTCAATCATTTCCATTGATCTCTACTCGCGACACATGGCTTCATCTTTATCTCCTTGTTGTTTATTCATCCCCAACGGAATTTCCTTGTCTTTTTCAGCATGTACAATAACTCTTCTTCTATCAAAATTAGCAATTGAAGATTCAAAATTATCAAATGATATTGCAAGCAATGCGTATGGGGTATAATGTTATAAATTTACAATCTCCAAGCAAATATTCCCGATCCCCAAACCTAACTTGAACCATTCATTCTTACGGCATCTGAATAACAACCTCCTCCCGCGCATCCCGCCACTGAACGCCCATCCCACGGACCCGCCGCTCACTCGCCAAGTAGAGCAGAAGGTAGACGTGCATAGCGACCTCACCCCACGCATACACTTTAAGAGAGACGTGCGTGTGTGAGAGCGTTGATGGGGCGGCCTCGAGAATACACCAGACCCCCCAGCCCGCACGGCCGTCTCTGCCTACGAAATCCGAGAGGAAGGACCAGAAGGCGTGGAATAGCGGGTAAGGCCAGGCTCGTGCATTCTCTTTTGACTTTGGGTTTGGGTTTTCGGTTGGCTTTTGAGAGGGATTAGTGGTTCCATGCTCGGGGTCTGGGTTTGTGTTTGGGTTTTGGAGAAGATCGGCTGGATCTCGGTCTTGGTTTTGGATTTGGTTCTCGATAGCAAGGTGCACGAGCCAATAGCCCCGTTCTAGGGGGTCGAGGGGGCGGGTTTGAGTGCATGGTTTGTAGGTCCGGGCTGGGTTTAGACGCTCTGCGAGCATTGATAGGGTTGGGGTGATATGGGTAGTGTAAGGGGCAGTGGAGATAGGTGGTTTTGGGGGGTGGATTTTGAGAGGGAGAGTAGAGAGATTGATGGGATTAGGGATTGTGGCGGGAATGTGATGTGATGTGGTCGGGTGAGAGATGTAACCTTGGCGTCCATCTCCATCTGGATCCGAGCTGGATATTGAGATCGGGATTTGGGGGGAACCAGTGGGGAGACGATGGTCCTGATCCTCGACGGGGATCACTTTGTGAGCTGCAGCGGGCTGGTCCGCTGCAGGAGAGTCTGGAATTAAAACCGGTTGAGCCGGATTAGGGGAGGCCGGGGATGTGCGAGGTCTTTTGGGAGGTGGAGCAAGCTGCGATGGAGGCGATAGTTCTGCACGAGATTGGACTAGTTCCTCGGCGATCTCGGGTTGCGAGTCTGGAATGACGCTGATGAGACTCTCGAGGGAGTCGGGATGATTTGAGTTGATGGGTTGGCGTGGAGTCGCGCCTTCCCTCTCAGGGAGTAAGCGAGGATCTGAGGATAAGGTCGCGTATGCGGGCCGGGGCGCCTCCCGCAATATTGACGACGCCTCGTGTTGAGTCGTCGAGGGCACCGAGGAATGTGCGGCACTGGAGAAGGGGTGCGCGTGATCTGAATCGGGAGCTGAGGACTTGCTCTCCATCAGTGGCTGGCGTGAGGCACATTGGAATTCCAGGATAGCGGCCACTTGGGCCCTATAGCGTGCATCATATTGTGCGGTGCTGGGAGCGGCGATATGCACTAGAATCTCAGACTGGATCATTTTCTCCCTATTACTAGTGGGATCCCGGGGATCATAGTATTTGTCACTGAGAACCCGATCTCGTCGATAATCTCAATATGGGAAGACTATTGGATGTGACTGCCCAAGTGGGATCTCCGTTGGAATGATTGGTCAGCCCGCTCGACTGATCACACTAAGCTTCGCACGTACCTGGTACTTATCTGGTACTTGTGTTTCAGTGTTGAACTCCATGGCCAAGGCAGTACCATACATGTACTGGATGTTCTCATGACTCCAGTAACGCGGCGAGTATGCAAAGTGTCGAGGATTTCCCCCTCTGTTTCAATATATTTGTCTCTATTTGTGGCTATTCTTGTCTATTCTTGTCTATTCTTGACGATTTCAGTCAATCCATACCAGGATATCCCCAGTTCTGCTTCAGTTCCTACAAGTTCTCTGTTTACGAGTCAGGTCTCACGGCCGTTTGATTAACAGTGGAGCCCTTAAGACAGATCGAACGCCTTATTATTTTTCATTTGCATAAAATCTGTTAATAAGAAAGGGAATTATAAAAATAAGAATAAAAAGTAGAATAAGTCCTAAAAAAAGGAGTTGTACAGAAATCGGCACGTCCACTTTCTGTTCCTTTTATACTCCCCAGACTCTCGAACCTTGGAAGTTCCATACCTTCTCGAACCTCCAACCTTCTCCCTTACCTCTCCCTTCCCACCCTTCTATATATTATGGCTGTCAGTGGTGGGGTTTACCCTATGGATCATGCGATGGGGTACTCTGGTGAGTCTCTTTCTTTGCCAATCTGCTTGAGTCAATGTTTCGCGATCGGGGGGTATTCAACACACCACATACAATTCGCCACAGCTGGAATGCACAAGTCCAATTATTTCTGGTCACTCGATCGTAGGTGTGCAAGCTGGTGAGCCTTGCCAACCTGGCGAACTTGGTCGAGCTTGGGGGGAATTGCGGGTTTCCCCCGGTTCTCGCCGCACACGAAGCTATCCAGAGCTGACCCCTCTCTCCCCGACCACCGTGAACCTTTCCCAACCAAATGCAATATCCACTGTCTTATCGCATTCCAATGTTAGTTGCTGACATTATGGCGCCAATGCTCCTCCGGCTCGGCCCACGGCCCCGGAGTGCACGGTGCAGGACATGGTAGAAGAACCACAGACCCCATCGAGCAAAGGCTTCGGAGCCGAAATATTCAAGATCTTCGGAGGAGGTGGCAGTGGCAGCGCCGCCAGTGCTAACGGGCCGAAAAAGACCACACGAGGTGGGTTATCGCAATCGCTCGATCGGACCACAACTAAGCCTTTTCAGATGGCCAGCAGCCCAAACGTCGCGGCCCCAAGCCGGATAGCAAGCCTGCACTCACCAGGCGACAGGAACTGAACCGTCAGGCCCAGAGGTACACATCCCGCGGATTCGATAATCATCGGGCTGGACTGATCCACACAGGACACATCGCGAGCGAAAGGAACAATACATGAGAGCACTGGAGACCGAGGTATCGCGGTTACGGGAGGCCTATACCACAGAGATCGCGGAGGCCAACACCTCAATCCGACAACACAAAGAGATGATGCATTCGATTCGAGAGGAGAACGAAATCTTGAAGGAAATTCTCGCAGCAAACGGTATTCAATACGAAGCGGATCTGGAGCGCCGCCGCGCGGAGCGCCCACCGATGATCCCCTTCCAATCTAGCCCTGTTACTGTCGCTGGCAGTAGCACTACCTCGCAGACTGCCCCTATCGCCCACTCGGCCAGTAACCACAACACGACCCCTGCAACCACGATCTCATCCGGCATGAGCCCCCGCGCCAATGGCATGGACCACTCTGACGTGTCGCCCCCGATCGGATATCCGTCCCACCAGCAAGTATATCACACGAATGCCGGCGAGCATTCCATGAGCATGGACCATGCGTGCCCACCCGTTGATGCCATGCAGCCCATGCCAGCTAAGGGAGGTGTCTTCGAGTCGGACCCCCAGTTGCAGGTTGATTTTATCCTAACGTGAGGCGCATTCTGATCTAGTATCAACTACCCGAGCTAACAAATACATCCCTACAGACTCGAAGGCCCCTGCCGCGAACACACGGACTACCTCTGCCGACGGTCCGTCACAGAAGCCGACGACGAAGACATGCCGTTTTCCGGACACGCCCTGATGGCAACGTGCCCACCGCCCAGCTACATTGCGAAAACAACCCCCGAACAACCATATCCGCACAAGGCGCCGGATCTGCCACACGCAAACCTCAGCACGCTCCTCAACCTCAGCCGACAGCTCGTGACAGAAGGACAGATCACGCCCATCATGGCGCTACAGTGTCTCAAGAACCACGAGCTGTACACGACACTGCGACGCGACGACATCAAGATCATCATCGACACGCTCAACACCAAGGTCCGCTGCTACGGGTTCGGCGCTGTCGTCGAGGACTTCGAGTTGATAGATTGTCTGAGCAGCGTGCTCGGCACCAAGGTCGATCTCGGCATGTCCGGCACAGCCGACGACTCGATGTATGGTTGAGGGAGTCGAACGCAATGAAAATTATAATGATCTGATGTCTGGAAAACCCTGTCTTTTTGTCTGTGTTGGCTACTGCCATGGAGTGACTCGGCGCCCTTTGCTGCCTTTCGGGTTTGATTGTGCCTATTCTTCGATTTTACTATCTATTTTTACTCTCTTTTGTCTTTGTCTTGCATACTCCCGTTGAGAGGGTTGTATATAAGTGGAAATCACCGCAGGTACAGATATGTATCTGGAAATATATTCCTTTTCTTTCTTGTTGCTCGAATCACTCAGAGCGATTGATGGAATTGCCTTGAATCTTATTTCTAACCATGTGCATTCATAACTCTACTCTAACGGCACTTGGGCTCATTGATCCTCAAAGACCACCAAACAACACCCTCGAAATAGGCATGTCTAGATATATCCAAAAGGAGGATTAGAAGCCGTAAACAGCAATGCCAGAAATGCTCATGTAGAACAAGGAAAACGCAAAGTCACCGAGAAGGCAAGCCGTTGTGTTCCCCCGAGGGTACAAAAGTTGATCATCCGTGTTACTCGACGCTTGGAAATCACCTTTTGAGGTCAACCCATGATGGAACCAAATGACCTTCACCAGAAGCGTAGCAAGCTTTGTATATGCCAAAGCCAAGGCCATTTCTCCCTGCGAACATAGAATTCTGGTGCTATTGTAGTCAGAGTGAGAGTGAGATTGTCTGGCAAAACGAAATTGAATGGATTATTGACCAGACTCTATAGCCAAGAGTATAAAAGCATCAAATTTTAGGTCGAGTACGTATGCACATGTAAGGCGGAACATAAGTCATCAGAAAAAAATCTACTCATCAGCCTCATCATTCTCCTCCTCAAGCTCCTCCTCCTCCTCCTCGAAAGTAGTAGCAGGAACGCTGTACAGACGCAGGACAGACTTGTTAGGGTCCTTAATGAGGACGTACTTCTTAACCTTCTCAGCGGGCTCCTCAGAGTCAAGAGAACGGATACGGTCAACGATAGTACGAACAATACCCCAACCGTTACCGAGGTTAAGGTTCATCTGGCTAGCGAACTCGCGGGGCTTGTAGCCCGCAACGCCGAGGACGACGTGGGCAGCCGCAGAGCGGGGGTTGACACGGGAGACGAAGCCGAGCTTCATGCCGTCGGCCTTGGCCAGGATAGCCTGGGTAGTCCAGCGGGCGAGCTTGGCGCTGTTGTTCTTCATCTCGGTGGCGAGGACGGCACCACGCTGGGAGTTGAGCTTGCTGCGCCAGTCGAGGGCACCGCCGGAGCCCTGGGCCTTGGGGTCGAACTCGTTCAGGGCCTTGATGATGAGCTGCTGGTCCTCGGAGCCGGTGGGGCCGCCCTTCATGACGGCGTCGACCTCTGTGCGGACGACCATGGAGACGGGCTCCTCGTCGCGCTCGAGGGAGATGTCGAAGCGGCGGTACTTGTAGCCCTTGGAGGCGAGGGGCTCGGTCTCCTCGGTCTCGTCGTAGAAGGGGTTGGGCTTGGCGAAGGAAACCTTGGACTTGTCGGACTCGATCAGGGTCTGCAGGGCGAAGTTGTGGTTGATGATGGTGGCTTCCATGGCGAGGGCGTTGGGGGTGTTGATCTGCTCCTGCTTGCCGGCGGCCTCAGCGGCCTCGAGGGGCGCATCGATGGCGTTCTCGTTGACGCTGACCATGTCGAAGGAGGCACCGTCGCGCTTGTCGAAGTAGATCTTGTCGCCCTGGTGGACGATGACGATATCCCACGAGTAGACACTGCGGGTGGCGCACATCAGCATGGACAGGATGTCTGAGGTGGCGAAGACGGTAGCGGCGTTCTTCTCGGAGAGCTCGTTGATGACGGGATCCTGGGAGGTGGTGACGTTGTAGGCAGCACGGTCGAGGGCCTGCATTCTGCGCTCGGCGTTCTTGACGGGGGGCTTGTCGTAGGACTTGTCGTAGTAGTGGAGGAAACCGTAGGTCTCGAGGTCCTCGCCCTCGGGAGCATCGAGGTTCAGCTTAGATAGACGAGTGAAGTCAACCTCCTCGAGCATCTTCCAGTCAGGGCGAATGTTGACAGAGGCCTCGCGAATGCGCTGGGGCTTGTCGTAGTCCCTCCAGCCGAAACGACGGCCACCGCGGCCACCACGGCCGCCGCCACGCTCGCTGAATTGGTAGCCGCTCTGCTGAGCGCGGCTAACAGGGCCAGCACGCTGGAAGCCACCACGTCCACCGCGCTGGTTGGCAGCACCGCGCTGACCACCACGGCCACGGAAAACGGTGCCACCGCCACGGCCGAAACCGCGTTTCTGGACGCGAGTGTTATCGACGACGGAGAAAGAGGACTCGTCCTCAGCGGCTGCGACAGTGAAAAGGTTGGAGGTACCGGCACCGTACACCTGCTGGTCTATTTCGAGTGTTAGCTATTGCAATTCAACTGAAAGAGCAGGTTGGTGGGGACAGAAAAAACGTTGAAAGAAACATACCTCTGAAACCACGGTTGTACTGGGGACGCTGGTTCTGACGCTCCTTGGTCTCAGCAGTCCAGTCAGCCATGCGGCCAAGCTTGTCGCCCTTGGAGAAAGGAGCATATGGCACACCCGCAAGCATGTTATCGGCAGAGGTGGAGGGGCCCCAGGTGTCCTCCGAGGGGAGGGCGGCCACCAGGTCGGCGAGAGAAGTGGAAGGCATTTTTATTATGATCTATGGGCAATCTGCGCTCGGCAACTGCTCAAAAATCAAAAATATAGAGGGGTTGGTTGATCGATAACCCCGGGGAATGTGGTGTGGATTAATTGAGGCGGCAAGTTTTTTGTGTCGCGAGGCTGTGGCGGTGTGGACAAAAACGCACCGCCACAGATCCACCCGCCACATATTTCCATATCAGCTCACTTTGTTTTCATCTTCGTTGTAACTGGGATAGGATCGTACGCTACTTCTCCTAAGCAGCTATTAATTTGTCATACAATATAGTATACATATGGTCTCCATTCTCCAAATCCACTACCCATCCTAAGTATTCCCTTAAGTCCTGCCTAGGACTGATGGTTAGGGAGATGACTTACCATGACACCAGTATCGGAGACGAGTAGGCTCCCTCGATCCTATGGGGAAACATGGGGGCGGGGCAACCTGATTCTTGGTGACTGCGGGCTGTGCCATGCAGGTATAATCACTGTGCGTTTGGGATCCTCCCACACGCCTAATAGGATGCAATTCGTTGAGCAGAGGTACGGATTGTCAACTTCGTGGCAGAACAATGGTTAGGCCTGCGATCTATGAATCGCTCGAATTTCATGATATAGTGGGTCGCAGATGCAGATCGGGGGTGTAAGGGTTGAAGACGAATAGAAAAACCCTGAAGCGTCATGGGTAGCTGGGAAGCTGTAGAGTAACTACCTAGCGTCATCTACGACTTCGTTTAGCTCGACTTATGTTACATTATGTCAAGCTTATGGAAGTTCGGAAACTTCCACACTCATAGTTGGAACTTATTTATAGCAACCGAATTCCACTTCCCTTATGTCGCGTTCACATCCGCCCAGTACCTGCAGATCTCTTTGTCGACGCTGGAATATGGAAAAGCTCTGGTCGCCAACATTGTTGAACCTTGTTTTGAGTATATGGAGATTGTCTCTGGAGTTTGCACCTTCAACAGAGGCCTTTTGCTTGATAGTATATCGGATCGGAGAAGCGGGAAGATGGCCGTCGGTCGCCTCATGCGTGCCAAACGTACCTTTCACGATATGGATTACATTGATCGTTCATCTACTGCCATTGCTGATGTGTGTACAATGGCTATCTTGCGGGTTCAAGAGCAGCGGTCCTCGCGACGGATAACTAGCAAGCTAGATTTTCCCAGCTGGCACTGAACTTGATTCGCTGGGTAAATTCGAATTTGCCATTTTTTCTTGGCTGAGTCTGGAGGACTATTGGAAGGTCATTCTTTTCACACTATGACAACTGTGTTAAGTCGTGTATCAGATACTGGGAGCGGACATGGTGGGTACCTGAAGTGTTGATACAAGACCGCTGATATTGGCGACGATATCGTTGAAAATATGCTGGCATCGGGCAACGGCATTGGTGTACAATACAAAGCCTTCTCCAAGGTATTCCTTAAGGGCATCTGCAACCTCTGGATTCTGGAACAGATTCAACCCCTGTTCATCAATCAGTGTGATGATCTGCTTCTCCTCGAGATGGGTTTCCTTGAGCGCTAAGCAGGTGTCGGTCTGGAGAAAGAATCTTTGCTCTTCTAGTGACTAGATCAATTGATTCAGGAGGAGCTCCTTCTTGATCATAAACTTGATCCTCTGGCTAGTGACTTTGTAGGAGTCCAGGGCAGAGATGATTAGCGCGATGGTACCCAACACAACGCCAATAACCTCGAGTCCTGACATATTGGACTACTCTAGGGAAAGAAAAAAGTGAAAAGAGCAGTTCTTGACGAAGGTTTCATCGCGGAGTACGGTTAACAGAGTCGGATCATTTTCAAATGCCCCGTCACCGAAGGTAAAATGAAATAATTCGGACATTACGGCCGTATGCTAGTTGGTAATCCCTATGCATAAAGATTTTGGTCCTAAGAGGAAGATTCAGCAGCAGACCAGCTATGAATTCACGAGGACATATGTAGGCCTTACTTACCCATCGGCGGCCTTTTCTGGCACCAGCAGGGAACTGTGCAATACGTGTAGGGGTCGCGCTAAGCCCAGTGAAACCTAGTCGATTAAAAACAACATACCCACACCTTTGCGAAGCCCGGATAATTACCTATTTGGGCAGTGTGAATAGATTTAGATTTACAGTTTATTGCTTAATAAGATTACATTTTGATATCAGTGGATAGCTCTACAACTTCCAGAAGATCGCTTTTATACTTCCCGACTTCCTCTACTAGCTGCATGTGAATAGTTTATGACCGTGGGCTTGCTATTGCACTGATATAACAATGGGATAATATCAATGGATCCTTCGAACCGCGCATATAGGTCGCGATCGGCTCGGTACGTCCTAGCGAACAAAAAAGCAACGTATCCACCGCTAAGCCGGGACAATTACCTATTCGAGTTAATGTGGATAAGGTAGTTTTAGGTTTACGGGCTATGGTGGCAACTGTCCATGTTGGATATACATTTCTCCTAGTGTTTAGGTAGACTATTAACTTAGGACTGTTGTGCAGAATTCTATGGGTCGGTGATTTGGCAACATAGCTACAGCCTCAGCACTAATGCATGAATAGCGTGTATCATCGTGACAATACCATCCAAAACAGGAGCCCAAAAGGATCTAACAAGACCGAATACGACTACTCCACAATGGACACTAGCGCCAGAATAGAATCGACACTGAGCGGCATTAAGCTTTTGAATGGCTTAGCCCAAATCCAAAGTAACGCTTGTCTCCCGTCAATTCTAACCCCCACCTGTCTGCAGTAACGCCCGCATGCAATTTTCATCACCCGCCTCTGCAGCATAATGCAACGGTAGCCAACCTGCCACGTCTACGGAGCTCGGATCCGCATTATACCGAAGTAGCTCCCGCACGATGGTGTGATGGCCGCGCTGAACGGCTGTATGAAGCACGGTGGAGCCGGCTCCGTCAATGGCGTTAGGATCGGCGCCGTGGTCAAGGAGGAGGTGCACAGCCCAGAGATGGCCGTGAGCGACGGAAATATGGAGGGGAGTCGTCCATACTTTGGACCCTGCTCCACTAGCGCAGGCCGGGTTGTGGTCCGTATGTTGGCCTAGTGGCTGGGTGGTCGTGTTCGTAGACAAGGTAATCGTTGCTTCCAGATCTTGTTGTGGCAGGAACTGTGGTTTGGCGTGGGCGTAGCAGTTGGCACAGAGGCTGGGGGCGACTATGGCTATGGCGTAGCATTAGGTTTGGTATGTGGACGAGAAGGTTGCGGATCAATTACCTTTGGTTGGGTGGGTAGACAATAATGCATCCATGGTAAAAGGGGTGAGGCTTGATTGAAGTTGTTCGGGGGTTGTCGGGTCAACTTGGTTGTATTCTGAGGAGTGTGGTGAGAATTGTATGTCGGGAAACATGTTCTCTGCTGGCTTATGGTCCAAAGTGTACTCTAGATCGGATCCGAAAACAGCTGGGAATTGCAGGAATTCCTGTTCACTGCTCCTTGAAGAACTGCTACTTCGGTCTGTTGTTTGCCCTTGGTGGCTTCTCTGTTGAGGTGGCGATATTGAGCTGCTGCATTCGCTACTTTCAACCTGTGGCTGTGTTCCTTTCGTGCTGTTTCTTGCATTTTCACCTATCTCACATTAGCTGGACGGACTCGAAGAATGCATAGTGCCTACTGTACGATGCTTTCGCTGTGCGATCCTATTCCTCTCCCTCCGCCGCTCTAGTGCTAATCTTTCTTCCATGAAGAACATACCATGCGTAGAACGGCGAGAAGAATCAAGTTTGTCAATGCCGAGTATTTGATGCTTGCTGTTCTGTACATGTAACGTGAAGACATCACATTATATGCTAGGTATTTATATGGTTAGGCTACTGTCAGCATGGCGACTAGTCCCCTGATCTTCCGGGGCGGAAATTGGGTCAGCGAAGGCAAGGATGATGTTCGTTTAAGTTGGCCAATAATTGCCACACGACAAGTGTAATGGATCCCGCTTGACTCTTTTAGGAGAATTCACGTCGTTTTATCAGCACTGAAATATAACCCGTTGACCGCTTCACAAATGACAAATTCGCGTCAGATATTTCAACCAGTCGGCGGATTAGAACAAGAATCTAGAAAGCTATAACCAAGCCAGACCCGGTGAAGCTATAGCGTGAAGTGAGTACTATTTTAGCACCTTTCGGTGGCCTATTCCAAATAAAATCCACGTTTGCAACGCCAACGTATAGGGCTTTCTAGCATCTGTCTCGGACTCCAGACTAAATCAATACGGCAGTACATACTGTATAGCTTCCAGATCATTTACAACCCAGTGGTAATTTACCAACGACACGACAATTAGCAAATTATATAACCTAATAGGAGGTTTACGTGGCGCAAAGGGTTCAAGTGTGTTCCAAATTGCGTTAATACAAAAATTCATGGGCAATAGACTTCTTCCCATGACCCACGTTTTTTCGGCCGATCATGCCCCCTCCCAGTACTAGCCGCCTAAATACCTAAAACTACCTGTAATTTTAGGGAACTTTTTGGTCCTATAGTAATTTCTATATATGATGGTCGGATGTAACGCTGAAAGTCCTTGATGAGGTAGAGAGCCCATGATAGGCGACCCAGACCCGGGCCGTCGTGAGGTCTAGGCCACTGCGCCCCGGGCCGGCCCATAGTTACCTACATTTCCAAGACATGACCAATTTGTGTTCAGAAAATTGCTTGATCAGTGCCAAGAAGGGAAGAACAACATAATTAGACTATGTTGTAGACCATATGATATATTGGTTACAGGGAGGTGGACCCCGGACCAGCGATGAGTCTCACCTGAATTAAACGCTACTGACATTACAAATAGACACCAAGTCTTGCTCTAAACGTATGGATTGGGGCTATGCTAATTGATCCCTGTGAAGTGAAGCGAGAAGGCTGACCCACTCTGTAGATCGAAACCTTAATCTAAAACATTGAGATCCACCGAGGATTCCCCGAGACCCGCTGACTTAGCCGTGGCATAAGCACTTGGAGAACCCCTGCAATAGTCAAACGTAGATGGACCGCTGAGAGCCAATCAAACAATATGCAAAACACACAAGCATGAAGACACATGTCTGTTCCAGACACCCACCTATGGACCAGAGCAGGCAAGAGGGCAAGAGAGAAGTGGGGCTGGAACTGACGTTGCATACATACGGCGAGATCAACAACGGCCTCCCGGAAGTCGAGATCAGGGGGCGGTACCGTACGGAGTAGGCAACAGTTTACTGTGAAATTCCGGCGGTAAAGTATTGCCGGCCACAGAGCCGACGACTAATTCTATGGGGAATAAGGTGATATAGAAGCGAACTGTGGCCTAAGCGGATGTTCTACGTACTAGACGGTCATTTACCGAAGTCTAATCAAGCAAACAGTCCTCCGTATTGAAATCCTCCTCTTCCTTGCGCTGACAGTCATATCTGCCTGGGCATTGGAACGGCTTGGATATGCTCTAGTGACGAATGAGATTGTACCACACCTTGGAATTTCCAACGGGAGTGGGCCCTGACCCATAGAATTCCAGGGACGCGAAGTGTCCAAAAGTGTCTTAAGCCGCCCAAATGCATAAATCTGCTGCATAACCTGATCGAGAGAAATAAGAAACAGTTGTTTACTCCGTACTTCTAGCTATATTCACTCTAGTCCTTTCCTTTAAGAGTATAGGCTAGCAGTACCACGTGTATAATTTTGACGCGAAAAATGCTCTTTATAAAATGATCATCTACATTGGGGGCAAGCCCTTCGAGTGGATTTTCCGGATATTTGGCGGAACTAAGTCCGCCCACGCTAAATATGTACACATTGGCGCAGTGAGGCATTGCTTATATGCAGCTTGTAAGACTTTTCTTTGCCTACCTTGTCCCTATAAGGCTATTAGAGGGAGATATCGTGAAAGTATAAAGACTATATTCGACATTATCGAGAGCATCTATCTAAAAGCCAAGAATTATTAAACAACTATGTGTACCTAGGTAGGCACTAATAAATTAGGGCTTAAAGCTTAACTTGCACCCATCCCGCAGGTCGTTTCGGACCGAAACCTAATACATCGTCACAGTAAAAAGATTGAAAAATATATTAAAAGAGGGACGTCTTAACTGCGTTCAAATAATTCTACAACTAGTGGATGGAGCTAAACTCGACCCCCCAGGGAGAGTATGTAAACCCGCTAAATGCCTAACATGACAAGATATATATTAAAGACAGTTTCATAAGCTAGAATACATTAAGGAACAAGCAGATAATCACAATTATTTTACCTATCGGCGTAAGCTTGATAGGATTGAATACAGCATAACCTACATAGCTTTATGCACAAAAATGTCTCCACTTTTGGTACATTGGACTGACAGGACGCCCAGGTGGCGGACTGGGGGCCCTTGGTCCCGCTATTGGACACCAGAAGGGTGCTTAAACCCGTCCGGGGACCGATTTGGACATGTCTACGACCGAAGGATCAGTTGGACTTTGGCGAGGTCTAGACAAGACAATTTTCAAGTTCTTAGATCTAGACCATGGTTATGACACATAAGTGGGTTTAGCTGCAGTGAGCTCAGCCACCTTGATGGAACAGGCAGTCAATTTGGAAAATAGTGTATCTCACGAACATGAAGTCTTTTTGAGGCCGTTCCTGTATGGAGAAGGCAAGTTCGCCGGGGTTGAGCGAGCGAAGCTCCACAAGCGGGAATTGCTTCCTGCATGTTTCTGACGAATGCAATTGCCGCTAAGCTGAAAAAGGCACGCGCGAAGCGTCAAGGCATGTAAGCTTCCTGTCATAGGCGACTCCCGAAGTTGGCTCCGCAGATGTTTCAACCCGCTGACAGAAGATCTTAAGTGGGCCCGATCACCCAAAGTAACTATGGAAACTGCACATACGAACTGCAATCTGACCAAAGGACGACGCAGAACTCAATTGCTTAAATTCAGCTTGTTTGTCTCATAATATTTCTCTGTTGAATAAAGAAGTGTGCCCAAACAAGCAGTGAAAACCGTGGTCTATTTCCCCGCGAATCGGAATCGCCATCCCCACTGCATCGCAAGTATCAGTCTCATAATCTGAAATTTCTACAAATATGTCCAACAACTCGAAGTTTGAGGAAATGCACAAGCAGCTCTTTGACGAAGGAGTCAAAGTGCGGAGAGCAGTGCTTGGAGACGAGTACGTCAATAACGCGTTGCAAAATGCGACACCCTTCACTATGCCCGGACAGCAGCTCATTACGGAATGGGCATGGGGGACTGTCTGGCAACGCCCCGGGCTAGACAGGAAGCAGCGGAGCCTTCTGAGTAAGTCAAATTCTACGATAATCCCGAGAGGTAGAGAGCCTGAGGTTGCTAATATCTACTGGGGATATTCTATAGATATTGGAATCATCATTGCTCAGAAAGCATGGCTTGAGCTTGCTCTGCACACCCGTGGTGCCATAAACAACGGTCTTACAGAGATAGAAATCAGAGAGGCTGTTCTGCAGGCAACAGTCTACTGTGGCACCCCTGCCGGTGTCGAGGCAATGATGGTGACTGAGAAAACCATTAATGAGATGATAGAGAAAGGCGAATATAAGCGCCCAGAGTTCTGATTTAGTTTGACCGAGAAATTCAATCTCATCGTGTTTCATTGGTTTATGATAGAAATTATGCTAGCGGATTGTTCATATCATTGTTGTGCTTGGCTCTGATATAATCCTTCCATACGATGTTCATACCCCCATTTAGATATGTGGCATTTGTACAAATAGAAAAGTAAAGTTCCGAAGTCTCGATGCTACTCTCTGCTCCAGGCGCATCCAATGTAAAAACAAACTAGAATATCGATCTTGCTGGTGTGGTCTCGACCTTTACAATTCTAAGCCATGTAGGTCTGTTGCCACCAAGACGTCATGTTTATTTAGATTAATCTGTCTATTTATGCATCGAATTGACAGCTACATGTCTCGGGAGAATGGAGTTGGGATCATCGATTGACTTGTAGCTCGTTGTTCGGATGATGATACCATCCCTAAAGAACGCTCAGTTCAAAATTATTTCGTCTAGAAACATTTTTAGAATTTTTGAGTTGCGTATGCAATTCGGACCAACGGAGAGTCCCCAGTGTCTCATAGTACCCTTTGATCTGCGCTGCAGATTCCCACACTGTCATACCTCTAATGCATGGTCACTATATGCATGCAAGGTCATCGTTTAGTAGCCTCATATGCTATTCTGCTTGCGAGATAGAATCCACTTTTGCCCCTAGTGCAAGAGAATTCGGCCTGCAACGCAAGATTCGGCATCGGGTTTTCGTGCCTCTGTTACCCCGAATGTAGATTCAGAGAGTGTGGATCCCGATCCCTGCATCGAGATCTTCAATTCTTCAACGCTCACGGCGTCCACCTGCCAGAGGTTGGACGGGATGTCGAGGCGTTTCATCATCGGAACAGCCTATTTGCTGCTTATGTTGCGGATTGTCGGTCCGTAATGATACGTGTTTGAATGACGGAAGGCACTGTCCCCAAGGGTGGCGTCCTAATGGCGAGACCAAAGATGTGATCTGAAGAAAGACCTCAATGATGGCCTGATGTACTGACAGAATATAAAAAGGGCTCTGGGCTCCTCTGTATTGTTCCCAACAACTTCCAACGGCCTCTTCCGAAAGCACTCGAGTATACGAAGTGTATAAGCACCACAATTGGAAGCATTACTTCTGCTGTCTGACTTCAGAATCTCCGCTTCGCCATATTCATCTCCCCAGGAGAAGCAAAACACAATGCCTTCCGCCCTTCAACCTACCGAGGTGCACACCCAGGTTGCCATTGTCGGCGCTGGACCTCGAGGAACTAGCGCTCTGGAGCGTCTTTGTGCCTCAGCACCAGACTTTCTTGCCCCAGGAGCACGACTGACGGTCCATGTCGTTGATCCATCACCCCCAGGTGCGGGTCGTGTCTGGCGTACGGAGCAATCGGACCAACTTCTAATGAACACTGTCACCTCCCAGGTGACCCTGTTCACTGATGATAGTATTGTCTGCTCAGGCCCGATTCGTCCAGGGCCAAGTCTCTACACCTGGGCCGCCGACAAAATCCCTGGCCTTGGGCCTGATGACTATGGAACCCGTGCCCAGTACGGCCAATATCTCGAATGGATCTTCCAAGAGACTGTGCGACAAGCACCATCTCAAGTGCAAATTGAAGTTCATCCTGCTTTTGCTGTCCGCATGGACGACACGTCCTATGGCCAGCAAACGCTCAAGCTGTCGAATGGCCGCACGCTTTCTAGCCTCGCAGCTGTCATCCTTGCACAGGGTCACGTCCCACTGCTTCTGGACATTGAGCAGCGGAAACTCAATGCTTACGCAGAGCTAAACGGTCTTCATCATTTTACGCCCTCGAACCCAGCAGATGTTGATCTTTCTGTCATTGCTCCTGGAGAGAACGTTTTCCTGCGTGGTCTTGGTCTCAACTTCTTCGACTACATGGCCTTGTTAACCACATCGCGGGGTGGTACCTTCTCAGAAACTCCTAACGGCTTGAAGTATCACCCATCCGGAAAAGAGCCTCGGATGATTGCCGGATCTCGTCGTGGAATTCCATACCACTCCCGTGGTGATAACGGCAAAGGAGCATACGGCCGCCACATGCCTCTCGTCTTCACCGAAGAAGTGATCAACGCTTTCCGCAAGCATTCCGATGCTGGACAAGCTCCTGACTTCCTCCGGGATATCTGGCCTCTTGTGTCAAAAGAAGTGGAGACCGTCTATTACTTGGCTCTACTGAAGGGCGATGGCTCGGACCAGACGGACTTCCAGAAGAGGTTCCTGGAAACAGAGCCAAAGAGTCCCGAAGAAGAGCAAGTCCTTCGTGACTTTGGTATCTCGGAAGAGAAGTGGTGGTCCTGGGAACGTATCCAGCGCCCACAGGGCGACCGGTCTTTCAACACTACCACTGAGTGGCGTGAGTGGCTGATCGACTACCTGCGCGAAGATGCCAAGGAGGCCGCACTTGGAAACCTGAACGGTCCACTAAAGGCAGCTCTGGATGTTATGCGCGATCTGCGAAACGAACTCCGACTCATCGTGGATCACAATGGCTTGACCGGCACTTCTCACCGGAAGGACCTCGACCGCTGGTACACCCCTCTCAACGCCTATGTGTCAATCGGGCCTCCTCGCCAACGCATTGAGCAAATGATTGCGCTAATGGAAGCCGGAGTTCTGGAAGTCCTCGGTCCCCGTCCACAAGTCAAGGCCCAGGACGAGGCCTGGCTGGTCCACTCGCCCGAGGTGCCAGGAGAGCCAATCCGAGTTACGACATTGATCGAAGCCCGTTTGCCAGAGCCGACACTCCGCAACACAGGGGATGAGCTTCTTTCTCATTTGTTCAAAACTGGTCAATGCCGCGCTCACACAATCGACGGATACGAGACTGGTGGTCTTGATGTGACTCAAAGCCCGTACCATCTCATTGATACTCATGGTCGTGTGCACCCAAAGCGGTTTGCTGTCGGTGTCCCAACTGAAGGAGTCCACTGGGTGACCGCTGCTGGTGCCAGGCCTGGTGTCAACTCGGTCACGCTTTGTGACACTGATGCTGTTGCCCGCGCTGCTCTTGGCGCAGCAGCTATCGAGGCGAAGATCACTCAGGCTCAGATTGATGTGAAGACCTTTCCCCATGTTGAGGTCACAAAGCTCCGTGTCCATGCTTAAAGCGAGTATGGTGATTATGTGTGAGAGAAATAGAGAGGGATATATCAGTGAACGTAACGAGGAGAGTGGGAGTATCAGACACGTCCTGCAGGGATGGAAAGTGAGGATGTGAATCACCACAAATTTTGGATTTGATATTTTGTTTGTTTTCAGTTTGCAGCTCCAAATCAATGTTTTGATTGTTAAGACATGTCGTGGTTTCCATAACACTATAACTACGGCTTATTTGAAAATATATATCGGCGTCTTCAATCCGGGCAAGCAATGGAAGTATAAATTTGCAGTAACTCACGACGAGTATATAAACATCTAAGTCTATGGATAGAATCACTGATATGCATGCTAATTTCTACCAAGAAATCCAGCAACGTGTTGAGGCTCTACACAATACAGAGCTTAAGATTGCCTTCGATTGATGTTGGGACACGTCCAATCCCATCACTCTTGAGACAGATATAATGGCGAAGAGACAGATATTATGTTGGAGTAGCAAATCTTGGATTTATTTAACTGACCGGTCTACGCATCTAAAGATCCCAAGGTTTGTGTCATTCATTCTAGGCTGAAATTTGGTATTTGGTGCCTGATAGACCGGGCATCAATGTTTACAGGTGCTTGCTTTCCCTCTCTTTCCTCCTCTCTCTTTCCTTCTCTCTCCTCAGTCCATAGCAACCGAGCCTTCACGATAGATCTTTAACAGCAGCGACCCTTGCATGTAAGGAGTTGTTACACAGGAAACATTGTTATACAGGAAACAATCTTCCGGGCCAGCTTTTCTCGGCCTAGAAATGACCTGAGTGGTCACTTCCGCCTGAATATCTGACCTCACCCAACCCCACAATACCACTGCAGCGAGGAAATTGAGTTTGTATCTGGAAGGAGCTATGGTTGACCCAATTGGCTCGCTCAAACTCAGCATTGTGGGGGGCTGACCCGCCGCCCGTGGACCGTCACATCAAGTACGGCATCGTGAATTACGCCAGCGGCAGCCGTGGTATTAACAGAGATCGGGGATGCTTGAAAACTGCATCCTTACCAAATTTATTGGGGCCTGCATCTTAGCCATCGCTAAATATGAGAACGCTGAACCGGGTGCCGCGCGAAAGACTGGGGTTTCGCGCTAAGATACGGCATTCGGGGTGACGAGCTCGCCAGCACTGACGTCGCTGATGGACATGATCCCCTGCTTAAGAGAGAACTCAACAATGTTGAAGGCGTTAAGGCTCCTTTGATTAGGATCCAGACATCGGAGCTGAGACTTTCTAGCAAATCGACGCGGAGGCTCATGTAGCCGAGTTCCCAAGTAGCGCCCCAGCCTCCAGTTCGACAGATTTGCCTAAGCCGAGGCTGCCGCAGTAGATGGCGAGGTGTTCGAGAAGGCGATGGTGGCGACATAGGTGGCTTTCCTTTTTGGCGTACGACCCCGGAGAGTGATGAGAGCATACCAACTAGGTCGATCTTCATGTTCTCTTCAATGAGAGCATTGTCGCCATATGCTCCGAGTCTCTGCAAACTTGAAACTTACAGCGGTATGGTGATCTACTGTCTCCGAGTATCGGATCATGTCAAAGGGAAATGCTCTGATGTACCGGGTAGCAGCCGTCACAGTTATGCGTTGGCCTAAATGTGTTTCATTTGGCCCCATCGCCATGGTGGATGCTCCCATACGCTCATTCTCATGTCAACGCTGTATTTTGCATCTCGACTAGTTCAATCAAATGAAGCAACACGGTGAATCTTTGGGATTTGCAAGGTGTGCCCCTTCTTCTATCTTGTTTCTTGACTCGCTCTACCATTTCATATTCTCTTCCTTGTATCCTTCTATAACCATAAGTCGGCAATCTCAATAGGCTGACTCCTGTTGTGAAAATCATGTCCTCCAACGCACAAAATGTGGGCATCAAGGCCCTGGAGGTTTATTTCCCTAGTCGTGTACGTATAACTCAGTGCCCACTCTGAAATTCATGCCATTGGACAACTGACATAATTCTTTGTATACAGTACGTGCCACAAAGCGAACTCGAGACCTATCTGGGAGCCAGTGCTGGGAAATTTACGGTTGGTCTGGGTCAGCAGAAGATGAGCTTCTGTGATGATCGCGAAGGTATGGAAACAAACTTCAATGGATGTCCCGTGCTTTATGCTAATATAATGTGGCTACATTCATAGATCTCTATTCCATGGCGCTCACAGTGGTATCGTCCCTGCTAGAAAAGTACCATATTGACCCGACTTCCATTGGTCGCTTGGAAGTGGGAACGGAAACGTTGCTGGACAAATCCAAGTCTTGCAAGTCGGTTCTCATGCAATTGTTCGGGAACAACTCGGACATTGAGGGAGTCGACACTTACAACGCCTGCTATGGGGGAACCAGTGCATTGTTGAATGCAATTAACTGGGTCGAATCATCCACGTGGGACGGTCGTGACGCCATTGTCGTGACCGGAGATATCGCTTTGTACGACAAGCCCGCCGCTCGCCCGACCGGCGGCGCCGGCTGTGTGGCCATGTTGATTGGTGCCGATGCGCCCCTGGTGCTGGAACCCTTCCGTGGAACGTTCATGAAGCACGTCTACGACTTCTACAAGGCGGACTTCAGCTCAGAGTACCCCATTGTCGATGGATATTACTCCAACACATGCTATATGGAGGCATTGGACAACTGCTACGAGCGGTATCGTACTAAGTGTGTGGCTAAGAATGCCGGTTTGACAAATGGAGTAGCAGATTCCCAGGGTAGCTTTTTGGATACCTTTGACTATTTTGCTTTTCATGCGCCCTACTGCAAGCTTGTGTCTAAGGCCTATGGTCGTCTATTGTTCAACGACCTCCGGAAGGATCCCGACCACTTTGAAGAGGTTCCAGCAGCTGTCCGCGACGTGGAGCAGACAGCGTCTTTGACGGACAAAGAAGTTGAGAAGATATGCACCGGGCTGACTAAGGAAAGGTTCTTCGAGCGCGTCCAACCATCCCTTACAATGCCCACAAATTGCGGGAACATGTACACCGCGAGTGTCTACTCTGGGCTAGCAAGCTTGCTGAGCAATGTTCCTAGCGAGAAACTGCAGAACAAGCGCATCGGCATGTTCAGCTACGGCGGTGGTCTGGCCAGCACTCTATTTAGCTTCCGTGTCAAGGGCGATACTTCGGGGATCGCGCAGCAGGTTCGGTTGAAGGAGCGCTTGGAAGCTCGCACGCCGGTCTCGCCGGAGTTTTATAACGAGGTAGGCTTTTTGAGAAGCATATTGTCTAGGCAGTTAATTTCTAACAATGATAGATGTGCAACCTCCGGGAGAAAGCCTACCAGCAGAAGAGCCATACCCCGGTCGGAAGCGTTGATAGCCTGGCTCCTAGTACTTACTACCTTATCCACGTCGACGAGATGTTTCGACGTAGTTATGAAAAAAACCCGGTTGTCTGAGTAATAAGCCACAACCCCAAAGGATGCGAATTTCGCGTTTGATGAAAATTTGGCATCTGGTGAAAGTACGCTATATTCGCAACTACTTACCGAGGCAATTCTTTCTTCTGTCTTGCCATTTACCTTTCTATTTGTCTTAGTAGATAGAGTTGTGATGAAACGCCCTTTGACGTAACTTGACAAGAAAAAAAAATTCTCCATTGACTTGACACCCGCATGCTAGTTCAAGGTCATGCAATCAACGATGCGAGACTTATCGCGAACATATCGACCCGGCTCTACCGCTGTACGCGCTCGAGTGGGAATGAAATGACAAATCGCAAGCCAACTGAATAAATTTGCAGGCTGCGGAGACCGCTGATAAGGCTACGGAGTGCGGAGGATAGATTTGCATTTTGTTCCTCAATTGAGTTCTGTGCCTGGTTGATACATCGATCGGAGGGAATGGGCTCTGTCTGTTCCTTGCGGCGGATCGACATCTTGGCGATTCTGATTCGATGTCGCAGGGCTGATCATCCCAGAAACCGGGTCCACTGATAAGGAACTCCCCGATGCGGAGGCAGAGGAAATAACCGGGGGATTGCCCCGCTGGCTATTGGACTTGGCATTCACTTGGAGCCAGTAATTGCAAGCCTTTCAATAATAACGAGCATGGATCAAGAGTGATCGACAGCTCGCTTGGAACTGATCTGAATTATCGATATGCACATCGCAAACTCTATCGGATCCAACCGAAGGAATTGGTCCATTCTTCCAGTAACAATAACTGCCGTTCCACCACCCCTATACCTCGGTTCGATGTCGAAGCCCTTATTTGGCCTCTTATTTGGGGCCAATTACTATCTAGACTTTTGCAGATCTTCTCGCCACCAAGATAGGAACTATTCGGACAGTTCTTTTTACGACTCACAAATGGACGTTTCCACAATCTGAACCTCATGATAAGGGTACTCCATTTTTCGACATAGGGGTGTTGCGGAAAGCGATTGATCCCTCGAATATCCTACTGCGAAAGCTATATAAGGATCTAGATATTCCAGGGGCTCTGGACACCATCCACCATCGCAATCCTTTCACTAGAACAACAACAACCTCTCTCTTTTCCAAACGACCAAATCGAAAATCTCCGTCAAAATGAGACTCTCTATCCTCTCCGTTATTTCCGTCATCGGCGCCGGCGTGGCATCCGCCCTGCCCCAGGAATCCAACCTCTCCATGAAGCGCTCGCAGCCCGATACTTCTGAGTGTGTCGGCCCCCTCCTCTGCTGTGGAACTCTCACCACCCCTCTCGACCCCCTTGTCGACCCCCTCTTGCTGGCTCTTGGCATTGATGCTGCCAACATCGTTGGCTCCATTGGCCTTCTCTGTATGTTTGGGCTCTCTTGTTGTTTTACCAAACGGGAAATCTACTAACATTCCTCGCAGGCCACGGGTACGAAGAAACTAGCTGTCCTACCAAGCCCCAGTGCTGCACCGAGGTCAACCTCCTGGTAAGTGATAATCTTCAACCTAGACTCCTCCGTGGAGGGTTCATGACTAACGGATCTCTAGGGTGGCACCCTTGCCCTCGGATGCGCGGATCTTAAGTAGATCCGGTCTGTTGAAATGTTGACAGGTTATATACGGGTTGTCGTTGAAGCAGACTTGATACGTATGCTTAACCACTGTGGATGTACATTCTTTTTTCGGGGGATGAAGCTCTCCTCGAGTTATTTTTATATAATATGGACCAATTTATATTCTCAAATTGATACCTGTCACTTCTGTAGACGTTTCAGTGTCGACCAACCTTGGTATCCACTTGTCCACTTATGCACTTAGTCAATTTCGTTACATTCAGTGTGGAGTATGACAACATCGGATTATAGGTCTAAAAATGGACTGATTTGTAGGATAAGCATTGCTATTAATATTGTAGACTGTCGGCAGTAAAGCCTCACCCCGGTGGTGACCAGTCACAACCCGGTGGGGCGCAGTTAGACGAAGGTGCCTTAGGCAGCGCGGTGTGATGAGGTCGATGCACTCCGTATAAAGAAAACTAATTGACGATTATGGCTTCCAGCGGATGAAGCTTCCTAATAAGTTATTTCTATACTCTGTATACTGTAAACCGTACTTGGACATTCCAAAATTTATTTTGGATATTCTGGATCTCGGAGCTAAGGCAAACTGAGTACCGCATCCCATTGGCTGTTGTCCCTGGATAACTCAGCCGAGGTGGGGCCTGCTGACAAGAAGAGGGGTGGGTCTCTTCCTCTGGAAGGTTACGGGGATCTCAAGGTACGGACTTAATGTAAACTTCATGCGACAAGATGACCTTGGGACGTCTCGAAGGGCTTGTCACTGTAGCGTCTTATATAATGATATAAAAAGACCGATAAGTTCCAGGATTCTGGTAAAAGTTCCTACATTACGCTTACCAGGTCAACATCTTATCCCTCATTCTCTCTTTGTCAGCTTTGATCCAGTGTGTAGTTCGGAAATATTGGCATTTAATATGTTGATAGACCTTGACAGGACCACATGTACTAGAGTAATTATGATCTAGGTATAGAGGTATAATGAAAACATCATAAAATTCCATCACCTAGAAGAAGTAAGGAATGACGCAGCGAACAACGGCCGTTCCCCTCGCTTTGCCCTCCACCGATTTGTGGAATATATAATCTCATCACAGCCCCGAATAACCCATCCCCATTTCTTCACGAATCCTGGCTGAACTTCCCAATTCCGAGGATCAGAAGGATCACCCCAAACGACCAACCCATGAGAATCACCTACATTTCCATCCCAGAAACCCATAATATCTATACAAAGCTCTTCATCATCCCAGTCATTGCCCGCCCGAAGTAAATTATCTCGCATGATGGGACAAGGGAACAAGTCAATCCAAGTATGGTGCACACTCCTTCGTTGGAGAAGTGTTGGAAGCAAACTATTTGGTAATGAGCCGAAGTCTCTGACCGGTCCGACCACACTGAGTGGAGATATAGAATCCTCTTGCATCCATTCCCAGGTAATCCCAAGGGAAACCATGTTGCTAACAAAGGCCCGATGAACGTTCAATCTCGTCAGGGTGAGGAGGTGGCTGGACGTAGGAGAGTTCATGGCGTAGCTAGTGTAGAATGTGGCGAGTTGCTGTATCAACACTTTTCGCTTTCGGTCACATAGAACTCTGAACCAAAGTGTCATCAAGGTTGAGGAGGATGACGACCGGTCTGGGTAGGATGGACTGTCACGGCTCGATGGTAGATAACTGGATTGTGAAACTGAGGCACCACCATGGGATTCTAATTCGGCAGATGGCTCATGTAAAACTTGCCGGGGAAAGTTGATAGGTCGATCCTTTATAGCTAATGGCCCAGGTAGAATAGGTAGAATAGTGCGAGGGAAGGAACGTAGACTGCTTGGTCTTGTTGGTGTCGTTGACTGTCCATTTGCAAGCTGCATTCTTTTCCTAGCTTCGCCTTGATACGGATAAAGGTTAGAACATTGAGCCGAAAGATATCAGGTAATGGCGGATGGCGTACGGCGATTTCGTTGATTTATACGATTCTGTATTTTCCGGCGTTCTTTTGCATCTGTCAGCTCTTGCCAATTGTCTTCCGATGACAGATCTGAGTTTGCGAGGAAGGCGCGCCCTCCACTGCCTTGAGCGAAATCATGCTGAGGGGTTTCCATTTCGAATATTGGTGTGAGTGAATTCCTATGATTCGTAGGAGATAGAAGGATACCTAAGTAAGTCTGAAACAGCGAGAAGATCCTCTTATATGGAGCGCTTGGGCGATGACCCACAGGACCCACCAAATCCTTAAATCCGCGTGTTATTACCGGCCACCGCCAGGTACCCCACCGGGGTTGAGTTAAAAAATTCCAGGAAAGTACAAATAAAAATTTCTTATTTGGGGTAGTGCATATATATATATCTCTACAGGGGCAGCAGTAGACCTCCGTAGGTTGCTGGATACTAGATGATTTTGCAGGAAGCGGATGGAAAGCGTCGGCGTTGCAGGAGACAAAACTTGAATTCGATGCTTCGTACACAGGTTATCCCGTGAATACGGAATCAAATGGCTGCGGTATCAAGTAAACCACGTAAGCAATCTTATCGGATGTAAATATGACGATGTCACTACTAATAGATTCAGCCTGCGTGGCAGTGTATAGGACTTACTCGTGTTGAGATAATTCCATCTGCTATGGGTGCGTGTTTTATGGTCGTAGACCGAGTGCTTGTTTTTTTTTTTTGAGAGGTCATACGCCGTTAATATCCTCAGAGTGGTTAGGTGATGGTGGACCCCAAAGAGGGCTAGTGGTCTTGGCATGTTGACCTTCTTTCATCTTTATTCTCCATCTAGCCCCTTGAGAGTCATCTTCAAGCCTCCATCTCCACGCATCCTTAGGCCAGTTGGTGGGTACATGCAATCTGTGAGCTTGTCCTTACTTCATCATGTAGGGACTCTACTAATATCCTTACTGTAAAGCTCTCAATCCACCCGGCCGGTCAGCATGTCGCGCTCTGCTGCCTCCTATGAGGCTCATCCGTCGGCCATGTCGTCCTTTAGGAGTCTTTTGTATTCTGGAGCTTTCGTTTTACTAACTAGGAACTCTGGTTCCCCGTAGATTCCCCAGAAGACAGTATTCCGAGCATGCTTTTGAAAACCGATGATTCTCCTCGTTTGTCGACTTTGGGCGGGTTATCCTCCACATAGTCCATGGATATCTGGAGTACAGGTCCCTAGCCAAGGTGGCATAGATGGGTCCGCTCTTCTATTTTCTGTCAGTAAGAACTAGGTGACACTCAACCTATCATCTAGTCCTACGAACATTCCCAACCGCGCAATTAGCAGATTCAGAATAATCTATAATACCTATAAAGGCAGCTGGCTAGTTTAAGGTGAGTTTGCTACATGCGACATTGGATGACGATCTGATATACGTTGTATTGAGGCTTTGCTTGCTTACATCTAGTTTGTCAAACCTCCTTTTGTCACTCTGAAATACTCCAGCATTCAGGTCTTTGTCCCTTTGTCCGGATAAAGGTATCCACTAGACGGCAGTTGTTAGACCATAACCATAAATACAGACTGTCTCCCATCAGGAACATCTAGTGTCATGTTCAATCTCCCAACCGCATTCGCCTCCGAACTGCAATTGTGTACCAAAATGGTGGAATGTTGCTTCTCCTAAATAAACGGCCCCTTGAATATTCCCCAGGTGGTTTTGGAACACCCATCTTATATAACTACAATATGCTCATGGCATGTACTATGGTCGGCTGCCAGCTGTTGTCTGTTGTTGGCTCCTCTTATTCCTTGTCACCTCGCGCTCATGTGAATCGCATACCATGTCGGGGATCGTGCTATGAGCTTATATCTAAATATGTTTGACACACACCCGTGGACCACGGGAGCACCTGCTTTGCTGCCTACCCAAGGTTCTTGTGCTTGTAGATAATCTATCCTTCTCCCCTCACTTTCCTCTCATCCAATATTTCGTTTTCGATCTTTCCTCGCATCCAATTCTTCATTTTGACCTTTTCTTTTTTCTTGTCAAAATCTACCGATCTACCAGTCAGCCATGGCTGTCCCGATGTCGATATTTCAGAATCTTCCACTTGAACTGGCGCAGATGATATTCCAGCTCGCAACCCCATTACTCTACGCATCCGTTTTCGAGAAGCGATGTGGCTCCATAAAATCATGAGCCAGATGGGGATTTATCACTTGGGCAGGATCTGCCAATTACGTTATTTACAGACAGCGACAATACGGTTACGATATTAAAGAAAGACAACTACGCTAAAGTAACAAAGTGGATCGATGCCATATATCACTTTGTACGCTATACAGTATGTCAAGGGATCGTCGCTCTTTACTTGATTTCAAGTTCTGACAACGTTGCAGACGCATTGGCGAAGCCTCTATGTAGGAAGATATATATTCGAAAGAATGCGTCGTCGTATGATGCGTAAACAAGACTGACGAAGCACGATGAAAACGATAAAAAGTTACAAAAACAGCATTGAAACCCTTTCCAGTTTACATACAAATGATATAGGGGGTGTAAATCGACAAACACAAGGTTCAAAATGATGCAAATCAATGAAAAACCGACAAGGAAAGAGGCAGTTTTTACTATAGCGGCCAGAAATGCAAAGTCGACATTGGTCCTAGTTGGGTCTACAATTCTGGATTGAATCTTAATAATGGTCACGATCAACAGGCCCTTGGTCATTCTAACTAGCATATTGACTCATGTGCAAGTAAAGATAGTGGAGATGATTTTGGTCTTGATCTACCTCCTTCCTACAAGCTATAGCATAATAAGGGTATAAGGTGGCGTCTATTGATGAGCCATAACCAGCTTTTGATGTTGTTTCCAAACCCGTGGCGTGCTGCGGTGTCTTTCTAAACAAAAGTTTGTCCACTCACGAAGGATAACATGGTTATGAGATTGTTGAGAATAAAGCTGTCTGAGAGTGCAAACTGCCTAGGATCAACCAGAGTGGCATTTCATGCATCCAGCCTAGATATGCAGGCCCAAATTGAATGCTCAAAGCAACTTCCACTGACCGCCATGATTCAATTTCCCCCTGATTCACCCGTGTCTCATATCAAATATGTCATATATTATTCTCCTGATTCCCTATCCCCAAAGCTAGAGACATTGCACCACTGAATTACCCCATTATATCTATCAAACACCTTTATCTCGCTGTTTCTGGTCCTGCCGACATCAAAGGCCAGTTCCCTATTGACCTCGTCAAGACTACCTCTGAAACCCCATGCATGGACAGGATTTCTTTTATGGGACTTCTTTTGTTGTTGGTCTTTTTTGCCCGAAGGATGAGACAATCTAACTAAAGTGTTGCCTGTTGCTGATGCTCATCAAGGCCAATGACTCTTCTATGGATCGCTGCATTTTCCATCAGCGGCGGTTCCCGACCCCCACCGGTGATTCCTTCAAGGGACAAGACCCTCTGTTTGTTTATCAAAGTTTCCCTCATTAGTCTGAAGAGGCTGATGGGTACCACCTAGTACTATAGCGGGCAACTTCCTCTATCTTTGCCTATAGTGTTTCTTGGAAATCGCCTGCCTTGGTAGTAGACGGTACCAATCACCTTCTTTAGGTTAATGCGGGACACTTTGATGGGCAGACATCAATGCATCTGCCGAGTTGTCCTACATATCAATCAGGCGTACCTCAATCAGTTTCTTGTTCGAGGTATGTTTGGTTCCTTTATTGGAAGAATCCTTGTCCAAAGCTGTAATAGCACTGCAACAGCTATCATATACCGGGACCGGAATTGGGACTGAGTGGTTTAAAAGGGGGAGTCCCCGAGGTGATCTATGGATCGCACCCGTAGAGATAAGATAAGATAGTAAATAGTCACGTGGTATAGTGGATCCCCGGAGGAGTATTGTCCACAGACGTCCGAGACCTGTCGTCGCACGCCGGAATAGTGATGGTGCTGGATATCCTCGGGCGCACCAGTAAATCGCGACTCTCTTTTGTCGACATGAGCGATACGAAGTCAGGAATCACGCCAACAGATATTTAAAAGTTATTATACGAACCACCCGTGGTAACATAACTATAACATGAATAGGGGGTTTCACCGACGGCTGGTTAACAAGAACCATTGAATATATCGTTGGGCTCTTGCACCTTGCATGAACCACGTTTGCATAATTTCTCTTATTATTTTAAACCAGTATCATCATGGGCCGGTCCCAGACCGCACCATGCCTCCAATGCCGATATCGCAAGGTATGTGCTTTGATATTATCCCCACCTCAGGTCATCTGGCTGAGAGTGACTAGGTCCGCTGCGATCGCCAACAAGATACTTGCGGTAACTGCAAGAGACTGGAATTTTCCTGCTCATACCGGCGGAGCATCTCTTGTAAGGAACCAAAGAAGCAGAAAAACGAATCCGTGCCACCGGAACGGCAGCGCGCAAGTCGGGCATGTTCCGAATGCCGTCGCCAGAAGGCGCGCTGCTCAGGCGATCTCCCCAGCTGTAAGACTTGTCGCCAACGCCAACGCGTGTGTCGCTATACAGATTCAGAATTACCAGTCGAGTCGTCTCAGCCTATAAAGTCGGCCAGTGCCCTATTTCCCATCCGTCGTCAGGAGCTTCTGCGCGCGATTGATCAATTCTTCCGCCACCTGTACCCCATTCCATCCTTTGCCTTCCTTCATGAGCCCTCAGTTCGACAGCACTGCCTGAACGGTAGTCTAGACCAGAGCCTTGCTTTGTCCCTGGCAGCCGTCACCAACGCATATCTCTCTTCGGATCAACACCTATTGCAGGAGTGCGCATCGTGGATGCTCAGAGCAGAAGCAGAAAATATCCAACATCTCCACCAGCCGTCCATCCGTCGGGTCCAGACTCTTCTGCTCACAGTTCATTATTATATCCGCACCGGCGAGTTTGCACGCGCCTACATGCTAGTAGGACTAGCTGCACGAGCTGCTACGGCTCTCCGACTCAACCACGAGCGCCCAGAGCTTACGTTCGTTGCCCAGGAGACGCGCCGGCGCGTGATATGGGCGTTGACGAGCATCGATGGTTATTTCTCCGTTGGCCTTCCGGAACATGAGACTATTTCTTACGCCATTATCTATCAGAGATGGCCTTGCCATGAAGAGGAATTTTCCGATGGAAACCTCCAGAGATCGACTGGATCCATCCAAAACTTGACAAAAGCGAACTCAGCCAAGATCCCGAACTTGCTGTCAGTTTGTCACCAAATCATCAAGATACAGCGAGATGTCATGCGGTTAACCCGACAGCTTGCAATATCCGAAGAGCCATTGGCGGCACTTCCTGGCCTCGTTCAGGAAATTCAGAATGATCTGTGGCGCCTGCACGACGACGTGGAACTGACGTCTGAGTTCTCCATTTCAGCCATGACCCGACAACTGGAGATGAACCACTCTCAGTGGTTTGCACGCTATCTGCTCGCTGCACTTTTGTGGCATCAGGTCCATTGTGATCTCTACAGGATCTTCTTGCCCGGGTATCCTGAGGCAGTTCCAGCCAGGATCATGAATACAACAGACGCGAACTTCTGTGAGCATGCGGTTCAAATGTGCCATATCCATGTCATGCAGGTTACCGAGCTCCTTGCCGGAGTGTTGGCGCTGTCGGATACACCCGTGCTGCCACACCATGTTGCTGTCTGTGCCTACCAAAGTGCGCGACTTATTCTGTTTCTGCCATCTTTACACAGTTCAAGACCCGAGATCACTACAGAAAGCGCCATCCGCAGTGCTAACTTGGCATTGAGCGTCTTGCATACGTTCTTCTCGTCCACCCCTTTTGCAGAGAGGATTATTGCCGATCTAGAACGCCTTGTGCAAGCGTCCGTCATGTCGCCTGCGACGGCCAGAGAACCAGGGTACCTGTCGAGCGCCCAGTACGATAGTGGCCGGCAGCGGCATAGCCAACTCGCGGTGCACAGTTTGGTCCGTCAAGCGAAGTTTGAGGATGACGACTACGAGAATTAGCATGACACCCGCCCTTGGGTGTATACTGCCGCTTATACAATTTTGGCGAGTTAACCCAATTTAGATAATGTATACTACAAATGGTGTGACAATACACATACCCAAGTGAGCGCTGTAGCGAGAGATATCCATTCTCCGTCGAGGATACTACTAGTAATTATCATTTATGGTGACTTCGGCTTCATAGTTTACCATTTACCTACACGTAGGACGGGAATCGTCGGCAGTCCGTCTAAAATTGAGTCCATTATCGTGCAAGTTGCGGAGCTCGTAGCTGCTCTACCTCGGTAGCTTGACATCGTGATCCCCCGCAGAGCTTCCGTCATCTACAACACAGGCCCTATTTGTCTAGTCGGAGTTTTCTTTAGCTCCTTTCGTCGCATCCCCACTCATGCTTTGGCCACGCCAATACGAGGTCCTTCTTGCCGACTGCCGCCGACTTCCGGTGGAGTGTGGGGATCATACAAACACCGTGCATATCAAATGAGCGTGCTCCCATGTTCTGCCCCTTCTCATAACCGCTTCCTGCGGGGAGACTGAAGGGATCCATCAATATTCCCCCGCTCCAGTCGGTTGCGAATGAATCGCAGTGGGGAGAATGATGGTTAAATCTAGCAGGCCCGCCGCCCACCCCTTCAGACATTCAGTGCTCGAACATATTTTGCTTTGGCAAGTTACTGTACTCGGCGTCACACTTCTTTCACTGCTCTTTATGCAACATGGCTGCCGGAAACCGCCCCAACATCATCTTCATCATGGCTGATGACCATGCGTCGAAGTCTATTTCCTGCTACGGTGCAGGCATCAATCACACCCCCAATCTTGACAGACTGGCGACCGAAGGAATGCGCTTCAACCACTGTTATGTTACCAACAGCATCTGCACTCCGTCGCGCGCCGCTATCCTAACAGGGACCCACAACCATGTCAACGGGGTCATGACCCTCGATTCTAAGATAAATAAACACATGCCCAACGTCGCGAAGCACCTCCGATCAGGCGGCTACCAAACTGCGATGGTGGGAAAATGGCACCTAGGCGAAGGAAAGGATCACGAACCGACCGGATTCGATTACTGGAGTGTCGTTCCGGGACAGGGTGAATACCATGATCCTCAGTTTATCGGCCCAGAAGGCATAAGCAGAGAATCAGGGTATGCGACAGATATCATCACCGATAAGAGTCTGAACTGGATCCGAAACCGCGACGTCGACCGGCCCTTCTTCTTAATGTGCCATCACAAGGCCCCTCATCGCAGCTGGGAATACGATCCCAAGCACCATCATCTCTATACTGAGCCAGTTCGTCTCCCAGACACCTTCACTGACGACTACAAGAACCGAGCCAAAGCGGCGAAGGTGGCCAAGATGCGTGTAGCGGAGGATCTCACATATATGGATCTGGGACTGGCTCAGCCAGACGGTGGGAGTGATGTGGTCGGAGCTAAGATGATCGATGCGTGGTGGTGGCACGATCGGAAGGTCCCTGCTCCGGAGGATGTGACGAAGTTACGCCTAATCGACAAGCAAGACGGGACTGTATTCACTTTCCAGAGCCCCGAAGAGCTAGCGGAATTCAAATTCCAACGATACATGCAACGGTATCTTCGTACGATTCAGAGTATCGACGACAATGTCGGGCGTACCCTTGACTTCCTCGAAGCTGAAGGCCTTGCTGAAAATACGATCGTGATTTACACCTCTGACCAAGGCTTCTTCCTCGGTGAACATGGCTGGTTCGATAAGCGCTTCATGTACGAAGAGAGCTTCCAGATGCCGTTCCTGATTCGATATCCCGGCGAGATTGCCGCTGGAACCGTTTCCGACGACATCATCTGCAACGTCGACTTTGCACCTACTTTCCTTGATTTTGCGCAGCTGCGTATCCCCAACTACATGCAAGGTGTCACCTTCCGTGAGCTGTTGCAACAAAAGACGCCTTCCGACTGGCAGCAAGTCGCCTACCATCGCTACTGGATGCACCGAGACGTTATCCACGAGGCCTACGCACATTATGGCGTGCGTGACCAGCGGTACAAGTTGATCTACTGGTATAACGAGGACTTTGGGCTTGAAGGTACGCGGCCTGGAGGGGAGGAAAAGGAATGGGAGCTTTATGATTGTGAAAAGGATCCACTGGAGCTGTTCAACTGCTGGCATGAGCCTGAATACCGTGAGGTTGTAGAAAAAATGACGAAGTTGTTGGAGGATAAGATGCAGGAAATTGGGGATGAGCCTGTGCACACCTATGTATCTACCAAGTAGGAGATAGGCAGCCAATTTCAAACTACTACCCCATTGTGAGTGCAGCATCACACTATTGGTGGACCATAACAAGTTACAGTGTGCCTGCACGGTGCCAGGGAGTAATTTATGTTGATGGGGGATCTACATTATTCTACTTAGTTAGTACCGAGCTCCTGAACTGAGAGTCCAGTTTTTCGAATATATTATCTGTAGGAATACCGGATTAATTGCCGCGCTAATTACGCGCTAAGATATATCTGTGGAGGTGCATGAATACTCCTAGATTGGATTGTTGTACCGATACAATTTGACGAAATATTCGACATGACTCGATAGCGGATACCAGTGCCATGCCATCCAGTTGAGCAATCCAGTCACAAAAAGGCACATATGGGGAAGGGCGTGTTATGGTGATATGAACCGATTGGTCGTTGGGGATGGGAGGTCCATGAGAAAGGCTATTTGGGAGATCGTACGTACTAATAGTACCCCAAGCTCGCCCCAAACATTAAGGATGGCCAGCCAAAACCCTCCATTTCCGACACCCGGCCGACTGCCGCTCACCATCAGCAGGGAACGGCAATATGTCGCGCACCCCCACTTGTCAGCCAAGCATAGTGTCCTTCCCCGGATATCCCCCGTAATGCGGAGATCACGGCACTGAATCTGGGGTGCCCTCCTTACTTGGTTGTCCTATATAACTGTCACCGTGGAGCAAGATGTTAGAGGAAGTATCTATATTCCCCTCTGACTTTTATCCATCATCCCAAGAGTGCCTTTTGCCTCCTGTTTGAACTTTATCATGGCTGATCTCAAGAAGCCACCCATCGAACCAGCCCGGGTGCTCGAGAAAGCGGAGCATGAACATATCGAGGTGGGTAGAAGAGCCGAAACTGATCTCACCGTGCGCGATGCTTTTCGCTATTATCGCCCCGCAGTGATGTGGTCTGCCCTTATCTCCATTGCTACTATCATGGAGTCATACGACATGCAGATTATCAACTCCTTTTACGCATTCCCCCAGTTTCAGAGAAAGTACGGTGTCGAGTTGGAGGAAGGCGGCTATACCATCACTGCTGAGTGGCAGCTAGCCTTGAGTCTCGTCGCCCTTCTAGGCTTGATGACCGGTACTTTCATTAACGGGTCCTTATCGGAAAGGTTTGGAGCCCGGAAAGTGATCATGGTGTCGCTTGTTGCGTTGACCGGCTTCGTTGCTATCACGTTCTTCGCTCCTTCGATTGAGGTGCTTCTTGTCGGTGAGCTCCTATGGTATGCTTCAGTGCCCATCCCTTTCATATTTAGACTATTGACATTTTTTCTCTTTCTAGCTCTGTACCCTGGGGCTTCTTTGCTGCTGCCACCCCGTCGTACGCTGCTGAAATCTGCCCTCTTCCTCTCAGGGGATACCTGACAACATTTGTGAACCTCTGCTGGGTCATTGGAAGGCTTCTTGCAACTGGCATCCTGACCGCTACGATGGAAATCCCGTCCCAGTGGTCCTATCGAATTCCGTTCGGGCTCCAATGGGCTTTCCCGATTCCTCTGCTTATTGTCGCCTGGCTGGCACCAGAGTCGCCCTGGTGGCTTGTCCGTAAGGGCCGTCTACAAGAAGCAGAGGCGTCCCTCAAGAGAACTGTTTCAGCGCCGGATGGAGTCATCGATACCGGTGCAACTATTGCCATGATACAACATACCATCCAGACAGAGCGCGATATGCAAATCGGAAGCTCATACCGCGAATGCTTCAAGGGGACGAACTGCCGCCGCTCAGAGATTTCCATCGTTAGTTGGGGATGTCAGCTTCTTCCGGGCTGGGCAATCCAAAATTATATTACTTACTTCTTCACACTCGCTGGTCTCTCCTCTGGTGACTCATTCAAGCTGTCTCTTGGTATGTCTTTTCTCGTTGGCCCAGTCCAATTGACTAACAACCCTAGGCATGTTTGGGCTTGCTTTCGTCGGTACCTGTCTATCTTGGGTGCTTCAAACGCATTACGGACGTCGTACCATTTATCTCAGTGGCCTCGTGGCAATGCTGCCGCTTATGCTGGTTGTTGGCTTCTTGGGCGTGGCACCCTCATCCTCCGGTATCCAATGGACACAGTGCGCTTTGCTGTTGATCTGGTTCTTCTTTTACGGTAGGATCTATTGACTTCCCGAACATGGACTTTAAACCAACTTAATGTGCCTTAGGATCGACCATCGGGCCCATTCCATACGCGATTGCCGCCGAAGTCGGGGCGAGCAACCTGCGCGTCAAGACAATCGCCCTCGGCCGAGGCACATATTATATTCTTTCAGTGGTGAATTCTGTGGTGGCTCCGTACATGCTGAATCCGAAAGAGGGTAATCTGAAGGGAAAAGTAGCATTTCCCGCTGGGGCCTTTACTGTACTTCTCTTGGTCTGGGCGTTCTACAGGCTACCGGAAACAAAGGGCATGACGACTGAGACGCTGGACCATCTGTTTCATCAGAAGATCCCAGCTCGCAGGTTCAAGGAGGACGCGAAGCGTTTCCAGTAGAGGTTCACCTAATAAGGCCATCGTCCCGCAGAACAGAGCAATTACTGGGCCGCGCAGAAGCAGCGGGAGGAGGCTGTGAAGAGCTCAGAAAGTGCAGGTGGGCCCGGAAAGACATACTGAGGGTTCGGGCTTTGGTATGGAGGCTGCGGTGAATATGGTTAATTTTCAACCGACATCCTGTCGAGTTTAACTTGAGTCAACTAAATAATGCCACTTGAAGTAAGGACCTTTAGACACCAGTCCCTTAAGATATCGTTTAGTATCTCTTGATATCTTACGAATATGAAGGTGGAGGGAAAGGATGTGGTGCCGTGACCGAGGTTGGAACCCAACCACACCGGCCCGGCACCAGCAAGAGGAACTTTTTTTGATATGATCATGCTGTCTCAACCACCTATCCCTGGACTGGCCAGATGGTGGATTCGCTCATCCGTTTTCTCACCCAGGCCGAACCCCCTGCTGCTGATTGTATATACATGGCGGTTGCTGTTGGCTTGTCTTGGTATTACGGCGGACAGTGCTGCATGACTCAAGAGAACAATGGGCTTTTGATTTGGGGTATTACTCAGGAGAATCAGTGACTTCCAAGGTTTTTATGGTGGACTTTCTAATAGTACTTTGTTAAATTACTAAGAACATCATCGAGACCTCGGGACCTGTACTTTATAAAATAGGGATAGTCCTCTAGTGAAGCAACCTAGCTGCTAGTACCGCCGACAACGTACTGCTTCTCAGTCTTGAGGTTGTTAAGCATATCGTCGCTGAGGTTGAGTGTATCCGAAACAATTTGTTTCGGCGTGGACGCGATCCATTGTCCAAGAGCCATATCTAATGCCGTCAGCACCTGAAACAGAAACCATTTGACAAGGAAGAAGTACCTGTGAACTCAGGCGCCTGGAGAACCTCCACGAAGACCAAGTCTTCATCACCGGTGTTCTCAATATAATGGCTATTAGACTTTGGGAAGTACCCAACATCACCACCACGATAATCGAACGTTGCCGCAGAGTCAGGAGCAGTGAAAAGAGTCGCTCGCCCTTGACCCGAAATAAAGAAAGTCCATTCATCACTAGTTGGATGCCAGTGAATTTCACGCATGCCGCCCGCATGAACAGTAACAATAGCAGCGGAGAAGTTGCTAGCGATAGGGAAAGTGAGTGGGTCAACGATCTTGACTGAACCCCCGGCTACTTCGTGGGCCGGCTGCTCGGAGAAATGATACGAATAGCTCTTGGCGCGAGGGATGAGACCTGCAGTGGTTGTCACATTCTGTTTCTCGATGTCCGCTGGGGCAGGTGTGCCCTTGAAAATATATAGTTCATCATCCGGGATCTTGTCAAAGGCTGATACGTCGACTCCGAAGTTCTTTGAGAGCACCTCTCTCTGTGTGGTGTTTAGCAAATTAGGTTTCATTTTCAATTCAGAATTTGGTTTTCATACCGGGGTGTGGAGGAAGACCTCCGTCGCAAGGAATGTATTATCCTCACTAAAGTCTCCATCGTCAAAGACTAGAAGGAACTCGACTCCATCGTCAAGAGCTTGAATAGAATGAGGAAGGCCACTAACATTCGAACTATCAGCATGAAACATTGCTTACGCATATCACAATACTCACGGTGGGAAAAACCACACATCGCCGGCAGTAACGTCATCGATAAATGTCTCCCCGTTCTCATTCACAGCCTGGGAGCTTGTTAGTACTTATTTTGTTAGTTCATAATAAGCAAGTACCTGAATTCGACACGATCCATTTAGCACCAGGGACCATTCGCTGGCCACATGCCAGTGAAGCTCGCGATAGCCGGCAGGCGCTAGGCGCATATCGACACCTGCCATGAGCGTTGCGTCCGGCATCACGTTGGTGTTCTCTTGGCGAGCCCAACCGGCTCCATCTATTCCAAGTCTTATAAAGAAAAGCATGAGTATTACAATAGACCTCTTCGGGTAGAAAGGATTACCTGTTATGGCTCAATCCTAGAATGTAGTCAGTAAATTGTATATTTATTCACGGTAAACTGTAGACTTACCCATCGGCCACTGCGCATTAATTGTCTGTCCATGGTCAGTCCCTGGAGGTGCCAGCTTGTCACTATTGATTCTATCATAATAATAATTTCCTGCAATGAAGGATAATGCGGTCAGCATGTAGTCTAATGCCGTGATAATACATAGTAGTGAAGGGGGTCGTACTCGGACCAGGATCATCAGAACCCGTGGAACCACGGATCGGTTGGGGATTATCGGCTTTCACGAAATCCAGGTGAGACCCGATTTCGGGGTCTACGTTTTGTTCAGGAACAATAGTATACTTGATGTCGGGTCGCGAGTCGCTGCCACCACTGTTGTCTGGCGAATATCCAACTAGGGAGTCAGTTCCTCGAAGACCGGGGTTGGGGGTATCCCTGCGAGCAGGTGCACCATGCGCCAAGGGTAACACGACAGGAAGTAGAGTAACTATGAGTTGGAGCTTCATGTTATATATTGAAAAGGCCTTGGGTGCAATTGGAAACGAAGGTGGTTGGAGTAGAGTGAAAGAAACGCTCCAGTGTCACGTACCAGACGCCTTTTATATGTCTACAACTTGAGACTGGTAAACAAAGGTCGAACATGGTCAATCACAGGCTTTCGTATTGCATCATTCCTTTGACATAGTCAGGTGGTGGTTTCTCCAAAACCTCGCATAATGGAGCTGAGGTTCCCCTCATGGCGATACCAAATAAGGCAAGGCACCGGAACTTCGGCTCTGAAGCAGATTATATGAGACATTATTATTCGCGAGGGATTATAGCCATAAGCGGGGAGACGGGCCAGGTAGGTACGAGTACAGTGATAGATCGGGGATAGGGCTGAATGTGACACCACCCCTCACTTGCAGGAATCAGTACAAGATCCCAGGTAACCCCAAACTCCCCTCAGCAATTCATTAAATTTAGTAAACGTTCCGGGATCGCCGCTTGCTGCCTACCGCGATTCCAACGAAAGCCGGAAACGGGATGTACGATAGAAGCAATAACTGCGGGCAGTTGCGGATGACATGAAGGTAGCGTGCGCTGGCTAGTACAAAGTCCTCCGGCCCCGGTGCCGCAGGCCTCCTTCGAGCCTATCAATCTGGGTCGTTATCAAAGCAAAACCACCCGGACCCGCTCGGTATGCGTAAGAACACGTTGGAACAGCAAGGTTCTCCAACAATACGTATGGGGATCTAGGCTGCGTCGATTTACCAACAGGGTGTGTAAACACGTCATGAAATTCAAGTACGTTGCACAAGCGAGAGGGAATATCGATCAATGTTGGGAATGTGCTAAGCTTCACAGCCAAGGACGCCGAGAAACCTAAAAGACGGAATATCTCCGTTATATCCCCGCTCGGTCGGTCTACTTAAACAACAAAAAATGCACGATATCCACTTAAGAAGCCTTTGATATTTCACTAGTGCCACTGATGGCCTGATACTTCCCGTCTATCACCGGTCGACCACAGCCCAGCGTTTATGACTGATTATCTTTGTCTGATTCTAGGTGATACTATTTTAACTTGAAGTCTTTCGGCATCAAACTATTCAGAATTCAGGTGCAGGCTTCCAAAACGAACTATTATCGTGGATGCACATCGCCGCAGTTGTGTTTAAGGGGCACTGTGATCTCAACGTTTGCGGGTCATTAAGCCGGGGCCCCGGGGGGGGGGAGGGGACCCGGACAGTTAATCCAAGGATAACATCCTCGTACTATGTAGATTGGACTGTTCCTAATGGGGTCAGCAGGATTCTTGACCCGCACTAAGCGAATCGAGACACCGAGCTAAACCGATCCTTACACCATTCTAAAAATAGGGCAAAACGGCGCGTGGTCTTGACTCGGTCGAGGTCATCCTGGATTATAGGTAGGCAGTTGAGTATTAGGTGTATATTAATCTCGTGATTGGGTAGTTATTATTACATACAATTCCGCCTCTATTGGAGAAGCAAGGACTCCCCCGATGCATTGTTATTTTCAGAGTAAAGCCCCACCTACAGGGCAGACAATCTGCATTGACTTGGGCCGCATATTTAGGCAGCCACCTTAATAAATCCATCTGACAGAAGGCAAGGTATGGCGAGCGAACTGGTAAAATCACGATAAAATTTCCTAACTAAAAAGACAGTTGTCCAGATTTGACGATTTGTGTAGACAATTTACTAAGCAAAACAATATGCCCAGGTGGCCCAGGTGCCCACTTGGACAGAAACGTATTAGTAATACAAGACCTCGGCAAGTGGACGTAGCGCGGTGACGGCACGAAATCTATAATCAGGATGCCTCTGATATTAGATGAACGAGTGTTTCAACCCTCATAGCCTCCTAATCATTCGCCATGGTCGCCAATGCGATCACCATCATTTTCTCTCCGTACCACGTGGGAACTCGTGATCATCGAGTCGGCAACGGCCCCCACAGAATTCGGTCCCTAGGAATCATCCAATCACTTGAAAAGCTTGGCGTCAAAATCAATTTCCAAGAAATTCCCCTGGTAGACGAGTTCGAAGGAGAGATCGGCCGTAGCTTTGAGTTATTGCGCCGTATCTCAACTGCTGTCACGGAAGCAGTAGCTCAAAATACCTTCCCGTTGATTCTATCCGGGAATTGTATGGCAAGCGTGGGCGCTGCATGTGGCCTTAACATCAAAGACCTCGGCTTCATATATTTCGATGCACACGATGACCTTGATTCACCCGACGTCAACGAGACCGGTTATTTCGATGCGATGGGTCTCTCTATGCTGCGTGGAGAGAGCTGGAAAACATTGATCAACACTGTACCTGGGTATCACCCTATGACCTACCGACGATTTCTGTACTGCGGGTTGCGGGATCAAAGTGAGATTCAGCGACAAAGAGTCATCGATGCAGGTATGACCTCCATATGGGGTGAAACCAAGCGTAAGGTGGATTTCGCTGCTGAGCTGAAGAAACATTTGGAGTCGCGCTCTTATAGCCCAGCTCTAGTACATCTTGATTTAGACGTGCTTGATGAGTCTTACGGTAAAGTCAATGATTATCCCTCGCCGGGTGGTATGTTTGAAGAGGACTTGGTGACCTGCATGGGTCTCGTTCCCCAAAAGGCTACGCCCAAGTCCCTTACCGTGTGCTCCTTTGATCCCAATGCTGGAGATGGTGATAAAATTGCTGGGATTGCAATCCGCGCAATTGTGGCCTTTGTGAAGTCGCTTTTGGAAGCTGGTACCTTGTCTACATCGTGAAAAATTATGTGAATAAGCACAAGAATCAAAAGTGAATTTCTTGACCATAAACTGCGCGCATGGCCTAAATGACAATATCTTCCCATGGCTAGAGGAAATTGTTGATATCGACCTCGTCGGCTGTAGATCAATGCCTAAAACACATATCTGAATCCCTTGTTCTTTAGATCCGTAGTATCGAGCAGCTGTGTCTGAGGAGCAATGTCGTGTTTCTCTTGGTCCTCTGACACTGTCCCCGCTCCCTGCTGCTTGTCGCGTCTACTATTTGTCCACCGCAGATAGAATAGAAGGACGAATCCATCAACAACACAAACAATCAAGCAAATGATGATCGCCAGGAATCCACTCTGTTATATGATTAATACTTTCTGCAGGTGGTTAGAAAACAGCTAAAAGCATACCTGGTATTTTGGTGCTTCCTTCTCGAAAAATAGCTGCGGACCGATGATATTTCCCGTACAATACATGATGAAGTAAATTGCACTGACGGTGGCTTTCTTTGTAAAGCCACCTACGTTAGAACTGATCATTGCCATTGAGATAGGCATTGCAACGGAGTAAATTCCCATGAGAAGCAGGCCGGCATAACGGGAAGCTACAGAGCTGGTGGCATAAACAAGGGCACTGCCGATGATACTGCTTAAGTTGTTAGCACCTTTGAGTTCTTCACTTTGAAGAGGGATATCTTTTACCTTATCACGTTGCATCCGACCATAACGAGACACCGGGTATTAGGCACCTTTGATGAGATGACACCCCTAAGGGCCTGTTTTAGCCCAACTCATACATAAGATCCCAAAACAAGGACTTACGATAGCAACACAAAGATGAAAACGACCGCACCACCTGGTATACCAAGCAACAGCGTGTGGAAAGTTGAAAAGCCGAACCCTTGTAGGACCAATCCGTTGAACTGCAACATATCAGCACACGAAGCCCTTAAATTCATTCGGGCCATTCATCATTAACTGACCGCGGTGAAACCACCGTTCGGAATATTGCCTGCCAATATCAAGATCGCAAGCAACCAAGTCTTAACATCCATGAAAGCTTCCATAATCTGTGACTTATCAATGGTCGAGTTTTTGAACCCAGTTTGATTTGCCTTGAGTCGTTCTATTGCAATGAGCCTTTCCTCTTCGGTGAGGAAACTGGCAGTAGTCGGCGAATCGGGCAATCGGAAAAGCATGACAATTCCCCACAGGAATGTAATGATTCCAAAAATGATGAATAGCCACTGCAGGATAATATGAGCGATAATGACTAGGGATTAAATGGTTCGAAATGTATTGAAGCTCACCTGCCATGCCGTGAGACTATCTTCAATTTGGAGTATTCCAACAGCGATCAAGTTGCCAAAGATCAAAGATAAAGAATTGCCACAAAACCAGATGCCATGACGAAGTGGCTGTTCAGATGTTCTGTACCAAAGAGAAGTGATCAAGGTAAATCCCGGCGAAAGACTTGCTTCGGTGCACCCGAGAAAGAAACGTGCCACCATCAGACCGGCAAAGTTTGTAGTAGCTGCATGACAGGCCAGAACGACAGCCCACGAAATGCTATATTTTGTTAGAGCCCATGACCTGTCAAAGAAAAAGAATAGGTATGGACCACGAACAAGACTGTGGTAAGATATTTGCCGAGCGGGAACTTGACCATCAACAAGCTTGCCGGGTACCTGGTAGTTTATAAGCCACAATGCAAGAACGTCACCTGGAAGGGAATATTCACGAGAAGAACAAATATCCGAAGTAAAATATGCTGGATGACCAACTATATTGGGATCCGACTAGATGAAGGTCCTCTCGAATACCCATAAGTGAAGTGTAGTTCAATGTCTGCTTATCCAAAAATGCCATCATGTACGCGAACACCATAATTGGAAGAACCCTAGACAACAACATTAGCGGATCACCATGGGGAAGGTCTTTCCTATTAAAAAGGCTTACATCAAATCTATTTTCCGAACCAGTTTTTTCTCTGCGTCGGCAGAAAATTGGAATGAAGACTGAAGAGCACCATTTTCAACACTTTGGGCGTCCACCTTATCATCGTATCGATTCTCCTTCTTGATTGAGTCTTGTGACATTTTGAAAGCAATGAGTAGCAATAAGAACTGCAAATGCAAGCAGAACTGAGGAGCATCCTGCGCGGCAACAGCCTGTCTATTTATGTGGCAGGTATGCTTCCCATTTGGTACAGATTGCTTTGATACGAGAATAAACTTTTCCCCGCAATATCAAAAGTCTACGTAGATAACGGTATCTTCTCTCATCTTCCCATTGGCTGTTTCGGCAAACTAGTTAGACCTTGGCATTGTGCTGGCTGGCAAGATACCAAGAACTGCAACCGGAGCTTTAAATCAGATCTGATTGGTCTCCGTACCTAGGCTATTTCCCCAGATAGGCATGCTTATCAGGTGTGCAAATGTTTTCATGAGAGGCGTTCAATATATACACTCGGGAAGACTTGGACTACAAGTCTTCGAAAGATAGTAAAATCTCCACATATTTGGAAATTTAATCTCTGTCTCAACATCGAACTTGTGGCTCACGTATCTAATCAATTCCCCTCAAAGTTTCTCTTCACGTCCTCGGCAAATTTATCATCAATAAGGATTTGACAAGCAACTACGGCCATGCCCGCTGCGCAGGCAAGCGCCCTCTTGAAGCCCTCCTCCGATCCTGCACCCTTGGTAAACTGGGGTGTGTGGTTGACTCCCTCAGTGGGAATAGTGAAGATACCGTGGAATCCTGGGACTGCATATGAAACGTTGCCTAGAAGTTCACTTAGTGAATGCGTTTCAAACTGGAGTCTTTAAATCTGATACATACCCATATCAGTAGACGCCCCGGCTAATGTACTCTTTTGTCCTGAGTTATCAAGCAAAGTGTGATGGCCTAGCGCGCGCATTACAGAGACGTAGCTCTCACAGATGGGCAGGTTAGTTTTCAGATCGGCATATGACACGCCCCTATTAACATAAAACGGTTAATTGCTTTTCAATACCGGCCCAAAGCATGTAAGCATACCAGTCAAGCTCAACCTTGCAGCCAGTGGCAGTTGCAGCAGCCTCGAAGCATTTTACCACTTTCTCCGTCAGAGGCTCGAGTGTCTTCACGGTCGGCGACCGAATATAGTATTCTACAGTCGCAGACATCGGAATAATATTGGGTCGATCACCGCCATTTACAATGACTCCATGGATCTTCTGGGTCGGAAGAATCTGCTGGCGAAGCATTGAGATATTGACGTATGCTGAAACAACAGCATCCAGAGCATTGATACCCTCCCAAGGGGCAGCAGCGGCATGTGCCGGCTTACCAGTAAAAGTGACCTTGACTTTGTCATTGGCGAGGTATCCACCTTCGAGAATGGTTGCCATTCCCATCAGCTCGGGGTTGTCCGGCATCATCGGGACCGGATGCACCATAAGACAGGCATCTACACCCTTATAAGCTCCTTTATTGAGCAGGCGTACCTTTCCACCGCCGGACTCCTCGGCAGGAGTGCCTAAAAGACGCAGGGTAAATCCTTTTCCAGATGATTGTAGTGATTGGGCTTTCATGGCCTCACAGGCCGAAATGAAGGCGGCAATCGAACTGGTTGCAATGAGGTTGTGGCCACACGCATGTCCAATCCCAGGAAGTGCGTCATATTCAGCGTTGAAGGTTACCACACGGCCTCCAGTTCCGTACTTGTATTCAACCTCCAGAGCAGTTTCGAGGTCATAGGCTTTGCGGGTGACTGAGTATCCTTCAGATTTGAGACTTTCAAAAAGCTCGCAAATGTTGTTGTGAGCATCAAACTCTGCATATGCCAGCTCAGGGTTCGACCAAATCTGACATGATGTTAGTTATCTCCCTCATTCGTTCCGATTTCATCCTTACTTTGTGATTGATATCCTTCAATTGGGAATCATAGCGGCGAAGTGCATCCTGCACGCCGTCGAGGAATCGGCTTTTGGATTCGGAAAATTGCATCTTTCCAGTTATCGGTGAGTGGAGAGGAATTTAGATTGTCGTGAAGTTCACTTTCTTAAATAACCCTTCCCCAACATTATCCTATCGTTACGTGAAGGGTAGGCGATTGTCAGGATAAACAGCAGATTGACCAATCAAAGGGCTCGCATGCGATGGACTTTCGGCAGCACATAGGGGTAGCCGACCCAGCCAATCGGCATCGTCGACTCGGCTCCAGCGCAAATCTGCCGATAACCAAGTCTTCCCCGCCTCTTTCCCCTCATGTCTTGTCTACTCTCTTAAAGCGTATTAGGCGAGTGTTGTCGTACTTCAGATTGCTTCTAAAGACTGTGGGGCGAGACAGTTACAACATTGTAAGAATCCCCTGGCCTTGGGCTGGTTGAACAACAATGCATAAACCAGGGAAGACTCGTTCCAGGACAGGCAAGGATCCATGTCCCTCCCCCCTGCATCAATACCTGGGGCTAACAGCTCGTAAAGGTTGCCGAACTTGCCGTGTCCGCAAGGTGAAGTGCGACGAGGAAAAATTATCAAGTCAAGCGCACAAGGAGCCACAATGCAGGCGATGCTTGGCCGCGCGGATCCTTTGCGAGTGGAAAGGCGACCCAATCCCACGCAGGTCGACGCGTACCTCAACAAATCTATCCTCCGACAGACACCCAAGAGACCAGGCGAGCACCGCAAATTACTCCAGAACTACAAGGAAGGGATCTCACCTACGAATTACATCATATCCACAGCAATCACTGTCAATCCGAAATTCACCTTGTGTGCAGGGCCAGAGTATCCAGGCTGCCAATTCCTTGTCACTGTCAGGGTTTGATCGCGAATGCTTGAGTTATATTCAGGATTCAATATTGGTCGTCCTTCTCGGGAAGCACTGGCCATGGTCAACTGTCTCGTACGCGTACCACAAAATAGCGACCAAAGAGCCTATGGTTATGAGTATGATGTTAGCTAGTGCTGCGAGGGAGATTTATCGGTCTAAACTCTATGACAATGAGAATTCCCTCGGCCATTTGCCGAGCAGTGAACAATCAGATATGGATGGCAGGGCACATTACGGGCGAGCTTTATCGAATCTGAGAGAAGCTCTCAAACAAGAGGTGAAATCTCCACAGCAAATCGAGGCTATTTTCATCACACTTTGGTTGATGATAGATTATGAGAACCGCTTTGGCAGCGGTGCATCCGCGATCAATATCCATATCCGGGGTATTGAGACACTTCTCTACAACCACATTGTCCCTTTGCTCGAGTGCCACACGCGCCCAGCTGCCATTACGGACAGCCAACTACCCTCGCAGCAACCTAACCCCCACATGAACGTTTTTACTTTTGGTGAACATGCAAGCAATAGTGACTCTGCTACTCTCGCTCCACCCGCAGGGTCGATAGACGGACTGGGAGGCACGTGTGTCCCTCTTTTCCTTCTTTGGACACTCTACTTCTTCACTCCCGCAGCTCTTTTCTTTGGCTCTGGAACAGGACGGCTGGAAACTGACATTTTTCGGTTTTTCTTACAGTCTGAGACCGGAAATAGTGCCCTTAGCCTTACTGAAATCTACAGGCTGAGCAGGCAGTCCCCTTCCCGATTCTGGGGCGATGGGTACCCGATGTCGTCCCAGTTGGATGATTTAGAAAATCTTCCGGGCTTGACACTATATCACCGAAGCCATGTGATTCAATTCAAAATTACAGAAATGTTCAAACATACTTCAGGTCCAGATATCAGCTTCGGGGCAGATTCTCCATACCAACGGATCGCCAATGATATAAGCACATTGTCTATTGTGAGTCCATGCATCATAACCATTGATGACCATCAACTGCTGGCCTTACTTGTTCTAACTAATCGATTCAGGAATATGATACACTCCTCACCTCCGCCAAATTGTCCCCCTCCTGCGATGTCGCTGGCGACCGTCGCGTTATGGAGACCATTTTCTGGTCAGCCATTACATATTACGGCACAGTTGTCTATTTCCATCTCTGCTTCGAGGATCTCGTAGCCCGCCGGCCCGAGTTCCAAACCAGCATGCTCCCTCTAACCACTGCGGTGTCCTTGGTCCTTGAACTAAGTTTAAAACTGCACCGAAGCCGGCCGCGTCTGTTAGTCCGGATCACCTGGCCATTATTCATTGCGGGCATCGCAACTTCGGACCGGATCTATCAAGACTGGGTGTCTATCCGGCTACGGGAGCTTGGGAGATACGGGCAAAATTATGATCGAATCAGTAGACGGTTTGATGAAATTAGCCAGGGGGGCCACTCTTACTTTCATGAAAGAAGAGGACATTATTATTTAGGCCCCTAGTCAAATAAAATTCTCGAACTTTCAAATGGAAAGCCACACCTCAAACACTTGAACCCGCCGTTGTGGTGACTGTCGAGAGTTCAGACACAGTACATTCCAAGGTGGAAATATATATGTGAACATTTCATGATTTTGAGTTATTGTACCATCATTCGGTATCATTTCAAAGGTGTTAGGGCGACACTGAAGCCACTACGGTACATGCCACCCCCCCCAAAACTCATCAACCAAGATCATACGACTATCAGTTCATAAATACGGTAACTACTAAGAGGCTGCAAGGATCATCTTCTTGTTGTAATTGCAAGAAACTGCCATCCCAAGAAAGCGAGAGGGTTCTCCTAAGTCCTTGATCTCGAATTCACTCTTATGAGCCTCCCGCGCTACTGGTGGGTTCCTCGGGCTGGCTTTCATCGCAACACTGATTTCTCCAGAGAAACTATCACCCGATGAAGAATCTTGATAAACAACGAGATGAACGAGATGGAATAGAAGTGATCTGAATTTCTAAAAGAATTGGAAAGTACGGATACTTAGATATCGAGCAAAGCGGGATTGCTTTCCCTCTTCCCGGCAGATTGCTTTCTGCCGGCATAAATGACATCCCCATTGGAATAAATTTCTCCTATTTCCCAACGGATTTTTCTTTCCTGCCTCACAACATCCCCTATCGAGTGGCAGGTCGTCCCCGACCTGTCAGAACATCCCAGTGCCTCACCACCAGTCCCTATCATCCTCCTCGGCGCGACGTGTAACTTCTTCGCGGATTGCATCAGCTTGGTAAAGTTGTAGGCACCAGACTCGCCCTGAACGTAGTCGAGATGTCGAAACAGATCTCTTTCTGTCATGTCTCGGGCTATAGCGACAGCTTCTTCTTTCTTGGGTGCGTCGGAGGTGCGTTCCGTTCTTGCATATCTATATCCTTCCCTAGTTTCCTCTCTGCGGTGGAATTCTTCACGTAGGGCTTGTTTTTCCTGCGAAGTGTACTAAGTGGCCCTGTCTCCTTGAGACTGTTCCAATCTGTAATGTAGGTCATAATAGTCCAGGTTGAAAGCGCGACGTCTGGCATCCTCGATTTCGTCCCTCGGGCCCTTTCGGAGACGACCGGATTTTTTTATCCGGACCGGGTTTTTCATGAGTTTATCTGTTCTACCGCTGCGCCGATGACAAGTCCGGTAATTAGGGAGAGGTAATCGGTCACCGGTACATACTTCTGGGTGAGGAATTTACAGAAGTTGGAAAGCATACTGTCGAAAAGGTAAGTTTCGGACGGAGAAGACAAAACGAAGAAAAGTCCCTATGGGTAGTATTCTTTAGCTGGGTTTGCTTATAATAGCAAGAGCAGCCTGTTGGAACTTCGTTTTGCACTGAGTTGAAAATTCCTGTGTTGAAATGAATTGCTTTCTTGAATCAAAAGTGTTCGTACTGCTCGTGCGACTCTTTGTGTGAAGGATACCGCAATCTTGCGAGCGTGGTCAAGCCACACTTCAGCTGGCCCCATCGCCAGATGTTGTCAACAATCTCTTCGTTATGGCTCGTATGTGTCGAGGGTGACGTTGCAGGGGCGGTAACCATCCCCCAGCGGAGGAGTCGTCTACCGCCGATGTAGATGGCTGGGTGGACACCTCCTCTGTCAGTACTGCACATATTGAGCTGGCTGCGAACGAGCTGGCAAGCTCACTTGTGGAACTTTGGCAGCTGTATCGATCGCGTATTTGTCGGAAATGGGAAGAAACAGGGATACATTGCCTTCCACCATCTCCTCTGTAATCCTCTTCTTGCAGGCAGGCTTGCCCCCCGCTCGACCAGACCATGCAGCAGTCCGTTTGCGCACAGGCATATTTACGGAGTCCATGACCTGCTGGCACACACGACGGATACGACTCCCTTGGTAACGGTAGTATCATGCGCTTCTTGCATGTCGTTTGCACACGTGAGTGCAGCCTTGGCCTTTCGCTGGCTGCCAGGGTTCAAGAGCGGCATTGTAGTGGACAGAATCAGATGGGGGAGCCACAGCGCTAGATGTCGGACCGGAAGTGCGCCACCAATCTCGGCTGTAACCGCTCGTGGAGACGAATACGTCTTTGAAGGAAAGCCAGTCTTCATCTGTTGGGGCGCCATCTGCTGGTGATAGCGGCGACGGCAAGTGGTATCGAGTTATCACGGCTCCCATGATTGAGTATCCACCCCTTCTGAGTGACTGGAGTCAAATTGGTGTCGCCCACCCAGAGGGCCGCGGGCGGACAAATAAGCTGGGGCCAAACAGGCATCTGGCTCTTTGCTCCAATCCCCGAGTTCGTTAAGCGGGGAACCCAGCGAAAGACATTCTTCGTCAATATCCATAGTAATCAGTTTCTTATCAATCAATCTTCGAATGAGGTAGACAACGATCCGTCGTTGCGCGCTCATCAGTTAGTTGTCCGATAGCACAATTTGGGAGTACTCGATGAGTCACGTACCTCCATTATATTTTTGTCGCAAGAAAATCGTTTCATCATAGTTATTGAGGAAGCCATTGCAACATTGGAGGTTTAGCATGTAGAAATTGGCTGGGTGAGGAGGTGCCGGATATCACTTTGGCATAAGCTGATACCCGCAGAACCTGAGGTATCCGAGCCTCGCGGATTTCTCCGCGCTTATCGAAGTCATAGGTCAGATATCGGATATGTAACTAGGCGACAGCGTGAGGAGATCCTAAATAACACTGGCGTCGTCCAAATGTCTGTTGTTTGGTTTCCATAATGATTTAGTGTTGGCGTTCTGGCTGGGTTGGTGACGCCTGGGAGTAGGTGAGGTCGGATAAGAGGGTACAGGTCGCGGAACCGGTAGCTGGTCGATTCATCGAAGACCGGAGGCGGTATATTAAAGACTGACATCATACGAATCCTCGTAGGGGCAGGGGGCCGGCGGTCATAGTACTTCTGGAGAATGGGGTGAGGTAGGAGATGCCATGATGTTTAAAATTGAATTCATGAACAAACGATTCGTCAAATCAATATGAGATGGATGGTACGAGTGAGAAGAACTCAATTGTTTATCTGAGATTGGTGGTTAGCAAGGAGAAGGAAAATAATAAGTGAGTGGGAGATGAGGAAAGTGCGAGATCATTCTGATGATTGTGGTGGGAATGTGGTAAATGGAAGGAACTACAACCTACTGCACTTCCAGAATTTGCTAGTTAGTGAGGTGCCCCCATTCATCAGTTCTATGGTCGCGGGTTCTTATATTGAGCGCTTTTGCTAGGCCTCAGATCGGGCAATGTTAGATTCATCTACAGGGGGAATACATCCACATTGTACTAGTCCAGCAGTTAAGGTTGGCCCCACCGGAGTCTAAAAGAAAGCTTGGCAATTCTGGAAGTGACTCCGGCGGGGTCAACGACTTTCCTTATAGAAGATATAATAGCTATGTGGGTTTTAAACCATAATGGGGGTAAAGAGAAAGATTGTTTGGAGTAATTGTTCATTCGCACTCAAGTGATATTAGAGCGATGGAAAGTCCCGTTCATGTTCTCTTGGATTCCTGGGAAGTCATCCATGGATAAACATATGTCTGACGTAAGTAATTTAGGAGCTTATGGGTAGGATCGCTTTCCCCTCCAGAGCTATTCAGATACCTAAGTCAAAAATATCCCATCATTTTGCCAATGAGAAAGACACAGGACCGACTTCAATGACACCAGACTTCCAACACTCCAATCTTTTCGCAAAGCTTTCATCATGCCACCTTCCTAATGATTGGCTCATACTTGCAAATGACCACTTGCTCAACCTGCAAATATGGGCAGATACTCATTTCCATAGCCCCTGTCGAACCACCCAATAAGGAAATTCCGCACACGAAACACAAACGCGGGGTCGCCAAGCCCCTAAACAGAAACTTAACGCATGCACCCACCAGCAATGAGATCATCTAGCGGGCTAACCCCAGCAGAGTGACGACGCCCTGAGTAAGAGAAGAGATATGATAGGACAGAAGGTTGTTTACAAAGTGTCTGCCTGAGGTATCATGTATCGTGTATGGTGGAAAGGGAGGGGCCGAGCGCACTCCTGATTTCTTTCGGTGATGGCGAAGTGGAGCGTCTCAGATTCTGGGGTGGATTCTTCAGCCGAGTGGATCTGTCACTTCTACTTTTCTACTTTGAGTGACTTGTTTACCTGTACCGGTACATTATCTGAATTTCTAGGTGCGAAAGTACATTGGGTATTCATACAGTGGATTTTCGATATGTGTGTACTGAGTTTGAAAAATATCTGGCTGTTTACACACCTCTAGTTTGGAGCGATACGCGCTCCATGGGTGGGGTTAGGTCTAGGCTGACCTTCTTTGCGCCTACCTAGACAGTGTGTTATTCAGTCATTATTACCACGCACTCCTAAAACCTTCATGGTCATCCCCGGCACATTCAGCTACGCGATGTCATTCTTACCATCACACGCGAGAACTCTAAGTGAAATGAAAGTGACAGAGTTTAGATATGGATCAAGACATATAGTATAATGCCAACCCAGGAGTATTTGTAAGATGTTCATTGCGATACTATCGATTTAGGGTAAAGTAGCCCTCAAACAAAACTCCAGGTCTATCTTGCCATCCAATGGCGAAGATTCCAGCGACCGACCGAACAAAAGAAAGAGAAGCCCAATCAAAGGCATGGATAGTTCCTCCAGTCGGACACAACTACCGATCAGACAGAGAAATCGACAATAAATACATGGCGACGAGGCATAAAAGGGGTATGTGTGTGAAGAGTAGTAAGTAGCATGCGTGGGAGTTGTAGGATATAGTCGAGTCGAGTTGTGGTCGAGTAGGCAGCAGTGTCTGGCCTGACCCATCTACCGAGCAACACGCTTCAGATATCGCATCGTGAGGTACACAGCTGCCATGCTAGTGTATATACCACCACCAGCGGTGATCCAAACAGGACGGTGAACCCTGAGGGAAGTGCGTAGGAGGTTGGCTTCCTTGGGTTGTCTCTCACCTTTAGGCAGTGTTAGTTATGTTGAATATTAGGATCAAGGAGGATGAGACGGTCGGAAGACAAGGGGGAAGATCATACCCTGCTGGAAGATACGCTGGCGCAGGTTATTCAGACCCTGCCTTGAGCGGGCAGGGAGGGTCTGCAGTTGTTGCAGAATAGGACCCATGGCTGCTGACATCTTGTATGTAGTGTTTTGGATAGAGTTTTGATGAGGAAGTTAAGTTGATGGTGTAAATCCGATGAAAGTTGATGGATGGAAGTGGATTGAAGATGGAGGATGGAGGGGAGAGTTTCTTGAAAAGCAAAGAAGTACCCAGGGACATGGAAGAAGGACTTATATAGACAGGCATCATCTGACTGAATGCGGGGTTGGGAGCCAGTCAGGACCTGGGACTGAGTGAAAGGTGACATCCACGGCACCCCTGTTCGGTGGCAAACCAATGATCGCGATGCCTCACATAGCCATGGTGTCCTCGACAGAGGTTCAGAATCCATGTCCCTGATGGCTTCCAGGGTTAAGTGGTCTCGATTTTAATGTGATGATGAGCCAAGTGAGCTCATTAGCTTTGTTGCATGGGTTGTGATATCTACCTCAAGGTAGACAATTGTTTATTTACAAAACTGCAAATATTGGAAGAGACTCGACACGTAGGTCTATTGAAAACCGCCCTTCCAACTAATGGGAGGTGCCAGTCGATCATAATGGGGCCGCATTAGCCCTCTCCCCACATTCTCTGTCCTGTCGAAACAGTCTTGATTAGCCTTGGCTGTATGCCATTGGTCAGGTTTGGCGTCACATATTGACCCCAAGTACACGAATGGATGTATATTAGGGCAGTGTAAGTACCTGTGTGCCCTCGACTACTCACAGCCGTGTACATCGTGACACAGACAAATAGGGGCCTGGCCAGATGAGATGATCGCCCTGCCATAGGCGGGTTCCCCTAAGTAACACACAGGGAGGAGGCTAAATTTAAATATAGTAGATATGACTTAGTTGCTTCCATGTTTGCCATATGCATATAGATGTTATGATCCGATAAGAGTGGAATGTTATGGTGGAGTCCGGAGGTTTTGGCCCGGTCCCACCCAAATCTGGGGATTGTGGGGTTAGTGGGCCTGCCTGAGCTTAGGTTGACTTGGGCTGTGAGTGAAGTACATCAACAATAAACTGGAAAGTTGTGCTGGGTTATCCATGACGCCTCAAGGCTATTGGCAGAGAAAGTTGATAAAATGTGTTGGCATTTGTGAGAATAGCCATTGAAGGGCAAATGCATCATCACCCAATTCTTGGTGACATGAAAACCTGAGGCAAATATAGATAGTCACCTGACCAGTGCGTGTACCTGGCCTAAAGGAGTATACATAAGCACAACGGCAGTCGCCGCAAATTCGTACCTAGACATAGCTCTACAAATTTATGAATGGAATACATCCAAGTATGAAACACTAACTCCAGTTCAAGTATGAAAAGGGTCAAAATGAACACTGAGATCAGGTTCATTCGATTCATCCTATTAAACTTAGACCGGATATCGAAACCACATCTGTCACTTATCACTCGAATCATAATATAACACAGGATATCTTGGAAAGTGGGTGGGATAACCTGTCTGTCCTATATCGACGAGTCAAGGTGAGACTGCGAGAACGCTGCAAAGTACCGCAATGTGGTTGCGCTACAGTCCACCTCAAATTGCCAGCTTGCATAATAACGCTCTCTCGTTGAGACTTGGATCATCTTATCGTCAGAGATCCTGCAGATATAAAGCACCTCAAGTCAAGGAGAGTTGGATCCTGCTGGCATTATAAGGGGTTTCTAACATTCCTGTTTGTCGGAGTGTCACCCGTAACCCTTCCAGATAGGACAAGGCTCATCTCACTGCTTCCCAATATCTCTGAATCAATGTTGATCGCCTCGCAAGTCTTTCCCAAATGTGGTGTACCGGAGGATGGTCAGGGCTCACTTCGTCCAGCACCGTGGTAAGCGATTAACATGAGAGAGGGGTTTTCGTTACCGAAAATCGAGTGAGGTGAGTGAGCATCTAGGACGCTGATAGTGTGAGCATCCAAGCCAGACGATGTTGAATTTTGACAACTGACTTCTGCGTGGTATTTATACCATCGACATATCCTTCGTTTCTCGGCGGTCATTTGACAACAAAATTGAAACAGGGTGGTAAGGCGCGCCTTAGGTATCGGGATCTAGCAGGGTGGTGCAGACAGAAGATCATAAACATTTAAATGTTGCAGGTTACATGCAGTCTCACCCGAAACAGATGACAGCTAACACTTGAAACCGTGTAAAGGAAAGATACAAATGAATATAGCAATCGGTTACCATTATATGTTCGTGAAACATCTGAACACAGGTCGGTTATTCTAGACTTCAAGTGTTGTTCATTCCAAGAATGTTATAGAGTAAGATATATAAAATCTAACCTCTGTCTACCATGTCTAAGTTCAGACCGCGCGGAACACGACATATCTGACGTGCATCATCAGGAATAGTTGTCCAAATGACCTGGTTGACCTCCCTGCCAACCTGGTCGATCGCATCCATCGCCCAAAGGACATCGAGATGTTCATATTCTTCAATGACCTTTGAATGAACGAGACTCACGTGAGGCTCGCGGCCACTTTGGAAGCGATTCAGAAGCCGGCGACCGTCAACAAGAGCATCAGAGCCTCCGATCCAGAATGCAAATGGAGGTGTTCTCGGGCCATACCAGGGGCTCGGAGCTGGACTTCCCAAGCATGCGTCTCCGGGATCATCACCATGATCAGAAACGGGGTCTCGCATACGTGGGTTGGCGTTTGTCTCCTGGAGCAACTCATTATCTGTGGACAAAATGCATTTATGTTTCGCGAAGCTGTCGCTCCCCAACCACCAGCGCATCGACTCAGCGCTGACGTACACAGGGGCGAACTGAAACATTCGATGGCGCAGGTCACGCTCCCAGCGCGTGTCAGACCAGTGGAACAAAAAGGAGAACACCCAATATGCTAGGGTTCCATATATGTTAGGCGGGAGGAGGCGCCGAGCAGTCATCATGGACGGAATGAACGAGTGGATCCCAAAGACGAGTCGGAACATCGACGGAGAGAGAAGGCTCATGAAACGGAAATACGGTCTGCTGACAAGGGGGCCGGCATATGCAGCCGGTGCAAGCGCACAAAAAACCGAAATGTATTCACCCAACTCAGGACGATGTTCCTTGGCTAGAGCAACGAAGGTCTGCGTGGTTCCTTGGGAGTGGCACACGAGTCCTAACTTCTCGAAGCCAGTCTGGTAGAGCACACGCGAAGTGAGTGCTGCAAGGTCCAGGGTCCCGAGATGTCGAATGTCCCAAGACCACATACGTGGGTCTTTGGTCGATAAAGTGATATGCTCTGGATGTGACCCACAGCGGTTATTCCCTAACCAAACGTCATACCCGGACTTGCAGAGGTAAAATGCCAGACTATCCTCGTCGTTGGTACAAAATGCACCAGCGCTTTGCAGCAACCCGTGGACCAACAGAACAGGATACCGACGGTTAGACTGTGAATGGGTCGGATTCGGCGTTTTCGGCTTGGTGAAAACATCGGGTCCACGCTCACGCCGCTCTTCTGGTGATAACGCTTCATACTCTCGGGGGTTATACACATGCCACAGGGTGATGATAAAGCCGTCCTCGGTCTGGACACGAAATGTCTCCACATCGAGACCAACTCGGCGAGCATAGTATGCGACATCGCCAACTATAGGGTCCTTGCCTCCTTCCAACGACGGACATTCTTGGCATTCTTCTGGTCCCAGTTCCTCGTCCATATCCCTCTTTTGTTGGCGCATAGCCCATCTCCGATCGGCCTTAGCCCGAGCCTTCCGGCGCGCCTGTTCCTCCGTATAGAACGCCCTCCTTGTATCCGGGTTGTCTCCACTTAATCGCACACGAGCTTCCGAAATTGCGACTCCGCCTGTGTGGAGCAGGGCCCCAACAAATATGACCCCCAGAAAGCACAGCGACAGAAAGAACGAGGCGACAATAAATATATAGTACTGGACTCTGCGCAACGCAGACGGAGGCCCATACGACGGCATCGGTGGGAAAAGCGGGTGTTCTGCAGTCAGGAAATCAAGGCCGGACGAAGGGTGTTTTTCTCTAAACGATGATGTCCCAGCGAAGCCCGTGGGCGACGCAGGCTTGCTATCCTCGACCACCATCGCTTTCCCTTTCTTCTCAGGCTGTATTCGGTCTGATTGAACGTGTCGCATGGCCGCGCCGGCGTGACTCGTCTCCGCACGTGCGGTCGTTGTGAGGGGCTCGAGCGGAATTGTTGTGACCGACATTGTCATGGATTTCGCTCGTCACCCGGAGTCCAAAGGGGACATTGTGATCTCTCTTTCTAGACACCGGGGGTGGCGACTGTACGGAGTACAAGAGTCCTAAAACATCCTCAAGTATCACCGTGCATTGCTTCCGGGCCATGCATGCCAAGACCTTGGACCGAGCTATGTCACGTGATCGTTTCAGGGACACCCATGTGAACGTACCTCCAGTTGGCCAATCAGAGATCACATCCGTACTGATCTATAAATAGAACGGCGATGTACAACCCATGTTATACCTATCGAAGTTTCTGCAAAGTTCACAGACAAGCAGTGTCATATGTTGAATTCTATGAAAGTCAATATTACTTCTAATGAAATGCAAACACAAGGGGTATCAAACACCTCAGACCTCGCCAACTGTTTCTCCATTTCCCTCCGCCGCCATTGCTTCTCTTTCGTCAAGCGTCAACTCACTCTTAGCCTCGCGAATTCGAACAAAGAAAACGACAATTAGAAGACCCAGTATCGCCAGTCCTGTTTGGTACCAAAAGACGGCCTTGTAGCTGTCCTTAGTACCCAACTCAGAAGTCTGAGTATGAACAATATCCGCGAAACCAAGCATCACGGCGATTCCCATGTGCAGCGTACAGTTGATCAATGCACCAGCTAAGCCTTGCCTTGCCTTTGGAAGGTTCGTCGTGATGAAGACATTGGCGAGATTGAAGCTGATGTCAATGCCCACTGTTCCGCATATCATCGCTGGGAATACGAAAGCCCAGTAATTTCCGCCAAGAGGGATTACGGCGAAAAACAAGCCAGAGCCGACGTAGCCGAGGCATGATATCAACATAAGTATTGTTCCTGGGACTTTGTGGAAGATCATTCCTCCCCCGACTGAGAGAATAAGGCCACCGACGCCCATAGGCACAGCCCATGCCACGATTTGCATTGGCGAAGCACCCATTATGCCAGACATGCTATAGATGTCGTCAGTAAGAAGTCCAGACTGAATAAGTCCTCCAGTATATGACTTACTAAAGAACGGCATAGAGTAGAAATATGCCCAATGTGCCGTAAAGAAATAGCAGAGCGATGACCAGAGGCAGCATATACTTGACTCGGAACACATCGCCAGGCAGAAGAGGGTTTTTCACAACCCATCCTTCCACGTAAACCATTATCCCGAGAAAAATGAGCCCAAGAACGAGGAACAGAGGGATATATGGCGTTTTCCATCCTTGTGGCGCGTAGGAACTGTCCGCAATTGCAAAAACAATGAACACGGCAGCCGGAACAGAAAGACATGCACCAGGCCAATCCATCTGGACGCCCAGTTGTCTCTTCTCGGAATAATCGCGGGGAATGGAGAAGAGTGACAGAACCGATGTGATGGCGGATAGAATCGCTCCGATGAAGAAGTACCATCTCCAGGTGAGATATTCACCAGCTAGCCCGGAGAAGAAAATTCCCACGAAGAAGCCTAGCGCTGCACATGCACCATATATACTGAAGACTATATTCTTTCTCGGTCCCGGTCTGTAGGTGCTGCCAAGAATCATGATTCCCGATGGAAGAAAAGCGGCCAGAGCAAAGCCCTGCAATGCTCGGCAAATGATCAACATCAGCCATGTTTGGGAGACACCGCATAGGATCGACGATACGGTGAGCCAAATGGCTCCCCCGCTGTAAATGATATATCCGCCGAACATGTCAGTCAATCTACCGAAGATTAGGAGAGTCGAGGTCACGACCAGTGATAATGCGGTAGACGGCCATATTGCCGATGCTTCGGGGAGATCAAGCTCTTTGACAAGCGTCGGAAGGAGGACATTTGAGCCTGAGATGTAGTATTCCTGGTGAAATGTCAGAATTTTTCCTCATGGTGTGAGACCATCGTCGATGACTTACTGCAAGGATTTGGGACATGAAAATTGAGAGACAGAAAGAAATCTCTGACCAAGGGCCACGAAAGCACTTTGGGCGCTCTCTTCCCAATCTTTCCAAATCGGCAGTCTCTTGGTTTATTCTGGCCTGCTCCGGATCATGTGGCATGCCCTCATTGCCCGGGTCAGGGGCTTCTGGCGCTCCCATGATACTTTGTCAGAAGCGTGTGTCTTTTGTCGGTGTCGGATTACAAGTGAGTGGTGCACCATTGTATGTGTGGTGTTGCAAAGATTTTTATAGCCATGTCGAGGTGGTGGCCGTTGGTGGCTATTTCTAAGCGATGACGCCCCAGCAACTACAGACTACCAGACCCAGTATAATGACTATCTGATGAATATTACCCGTTTCTAGAAGACTGTCGGAATTTTTCGCACGAGGAAAGCAAGATGATTTGTGCATGCGAATGGATTCCGAAGTGCTAAATCTCCGCGCCAAGACTTCTACTTTGGGCTTCCTTTTTAGGAAGTTGTCGGGAGTGGGGCTGATGAAATCGGAGGCGACACCGGTCCACAGGTTGAGCATCGGTCTCGTTCAGGGGCCAAAGTTCTCAGGTTGGACTGCTTCAGGGTTCATTCATAAAGAAGAATTTTATGCAGTGTCTTGTTGTCGGCGCATATTCTTCGAAGATGTTGGGCTCGACATATCAGTGCCCAGCCGACTGGGTTTTGACGTCTTCCAATAGCGACATACGTACCGTCTTCTCTCTCCCTCCAGTAATAATAGAATCCGGCTTTACCTTCTCCCTGACACCATTCTAGATTAAGATATAAGCCCCCCAACATTATAGCCAAAGTAGCTTTGATGAAAGTAACAAGAACGACTGACAATGAACATTCTTGGCACGGTCCCTGATATGTTCAGCCACATGTTTGGCCCCGCTTTGTTAGATCGTAGATTTGCTTATTTCTGGCTTCGTTTTTCGGAATATTTGATGCATATAGTTCCGAAAGTGATATATCATACGCACGTGTTTCTACCCCACAGAATATATATGCAGCCTCCATGTTGGAAAAGATACGTCATTAAAAAGCAGGGTCCCAACCCCCAGTGCGATATATGGTATTTTTCTGGCAGAAAATTCCATATAGCTAGTAGAATATGTGCGTTCTTTGACTTAAGAAATTGTTGGGAATTAATATTGTATAGGTTAAGATATCAAAAGCCATATAGAGGAAAGTTAATAGAAATGCGATACAGATGGAGAATCAATGGAGAAAACACTGTGTGTATTGACTGTCTCTCATTAGAAGAGGAGGAAGAGACGGAAAGGAGAGAGAGCTATCAAACTATGCAGGATCTCACATAGTGATGCCTCAGGCATCCAACGAAAGTTACCTTTCACGAATTTCATGTTCATGTTTGGCATCAAGCCTATAGAAAATGAAAAATCAACCGCAACGTCCACAAAATCTGACCTGACCAAAACAGATTTGTCGTCTAGGCATTGCAGCCTATTTGCTGAGCCGGATAAGCATTCTGGGTGGGGATTCGCTACACGCTACCACACCGGGAAGGGCCTTGATGTTCGTCTTCGTCTTTGTGGCGTTGATCCTCTCTATCCTTATTATTCTATGTACGATCTACTGTACATTGAATTTTGAGCAAGGCCTCAAGTCGGTGTTTTTGCGGAGGAGTCAAGTCGCTCAGCGGCCTTTCGTGTTTCAGCAGCTTCCTAGTCATTCGAACAGTACTCTGAACTCTACTCTCCCTTGACTAGGGTGCAGGTCATGTAATCATGTAACTAATGTTGTTCTTTGTGCCAACCAGCCCGCCTGTGACCTACTCATTAATCGAATCCAAGGTCATCAACAGCCTCTAGATAGTACGAACGAATCCGGACGGTTTATGCTGGTACTGTACAAATATCGAAGTTGAGGATTATGTTCAATGATGGTAGAATGTTGAAGTCATCTCATGGAAGGATACACACACACACACACACACATACACACAATTCATTAACGCCCGGCGGCTGCGCCGAAAGGGCAACTATCACTAATCTACCAGTATATGCATGTCTGAGTATACGCCGTGTCTCCTTGGAGACCATACACAGTATCTCCTTCTCCTTCTGTATTTGACATCTCAACTTTCAATCTCATAGCTGGTCCCTGTGGGTTGGTATTGGTTATTAGACTGGCTTGAAGGCGCTTTTTCAAGTGTTCAATTTCCTATCTTCGGCAGTTGAAGCGCGTCTACCGTCGATCATAAGGTGTTGGGGTTAGTAGGGGAGTGTATTATAGTATTTCTATCTAGTGTGCGGCCCACTTCCGATATCGAAAGAGAAAGTGGTCTATAGTCTCTCTTACTTATCTATATATATATTGATCTATCTTAGCGGTATTAATACGAAACAGATATCTATTAAGCCTTGCCATTCCTATACGGAGCTAGGCTAGCACTCTCGCTTCCTTCCACGATAATCGGTCATATAGCTGTCGCGTGTGTTTCCCTAGAAGTGCTATATCCACTCGTCTAGAATATCTCCCTATATTCTCGGGTAGCTCACTACTAGGGGCAGCTTAAGACCGCGTAATATTTAGAGTTATCGATTTCATCCTAGGGACCTATCTTTGCGAAACGGCGTCTTCTTATATTACGGCTTTGGCCTATTCTTTTGCTAGCCCTAGCAGATTGTTATCTTCACATGTGGGAACCTACCGGGCGCTGACCCGATTTCTATTTCTCTGCAGTCTTCTTATCAGCTGGTAGATTTGGCAGACAAATTCCTGGCCCGACCTCTAATATAGTCAGTCTCGAAATCGCCTTGACTAATACACTGAGAAACTCTTTCTTGGCCCCACCGCCAAGGCCTTAGCGGAGATCATTTATTGAGCAGCCCGCGTTAAAATGAGGGGGACTCAGTAAAATGCGCCGTGTATATTATAGTAGTATATGACGTAAGGTTACATTACGCGTATGAAAAGAAAGCCCCTAGAATTCTATAGAATCCTATAGTAGATCTCTGCAAATCATATAGGGAAGGCCACCTTTCGCTAAGGATCTTGATAATCTGCTTAGACCTTATAACCGCCCGCAGACCCGCACTTTTACGGGCGGAGGGTAGGCGACGCCTACCCGTAGGTTAGGTAGGTTACTTTCTTACCCTTAGAGGGCGGCCCTCTAAATATTTTAAGGGCCGATAAATAGAATAAATAGGGAAATCCCTAGAGTTATATAAAATATATATTTCTTAGCTATATTATTTAGTATTTAGTTTATAGCTTAGTATTATAGAAAATAAATATAACTAGTAGTACTTATTTAAATAGGCTTAATAATATCAAATCTTAATAGAAATATCTTATTTTTTAAGGAACTAATATATATTATATAGCTTTAAGTTCTATAGCGTTTATTACTCTTGATTTTATAACTATTAAGCTTACTTAAGCGCTTCCGAACCCTTTTTAAATACTATTATATATAAGGTAATTTAGGCTTACTATCCGTATCCTCTTACTCTTTAACTTTAAACTCCGATTAAGTACGCTACCTCTATTATAATTAACCTTAATTAACTACTATTTAGATAGTACTATCTTTATCCTTTATATCCTTATAAATATCACTACCTTTATTATTATCACTTATCGGGTTAAAATAATAAGTATTAGTTATATCCCTTTTCTTTTAATTATCCTATATCTCTTTATATAAAAGATATTTATTAATTATAGCTAGGTAGGTATCTTCGATCTTAAATTTTAATATATATATAAATATTATTAGATCTTAAACTATTAATACCTTTAGAGAGCCTTATTAGTAGTAATAGGTATCCTAGGTAGAGTTAAAAAAGTGTTCTATACCCGCCCTTATAGCTAGTATTAATAGTATATCGCGTATAAAGTTTATAAGAGTAGGGTACTAATACTAATACTCTTTCTAAAATATATAGATAGATAATAAAAAGATATAACTTACTATTATTAAGGTATTCTTTAAGACTTACTTAATAGATTATACACTAGTTATTGACCGGATTATCCTAATCCTTTCCTTTAAAAAAGTTAAGCTTTTATTAGGGTAAAAGAATAGTACTAATTATATAAAGATTATTATTATACCTAGTCCTAAGGATCTAGATAGTGATAATAATAATACTATCGGATTTATACCTATCTCGCTTAACTATAATAACTCGAAACCTAATAAGATATAATAATAGATTATAAAAACACTACCTATATAGACGCCTATATAGAGGCCTATATAAATACCTATTATACTATTAATAATTTACCTTCCTACAATTTATAGAAGCGTCTCTACTTTACTAGAGATACCGCGTAAAAAACTGTAATAGTAAAAGACGATTATTACGCCCCCGATACGATAGTATAAGCTTTTTTAAACTCGTCTCCCTACTATATAAGAGGAGCCTCTTATAATAGGTATAAGGATTATAGATATTATAAATATACCTTCGTTAAACGAATAGCGGGATATATAGTAGATCTCCGCTATATAATAGAGAAGAGCTAAATTTAGAGAGAGACTCCGGACCCTAATAGCCTAGGTTTCTTAATTAGCTAAGGGAGTATATAATATTCGTAAAGAAGCTTAAGATATTAAAAGGACTATACCGATTAGAGCTTAGAGATAGCTATATCGGATAATATAATACCTTCTCCGGAGTAGTAGAGAGCGGGTTATTAGTACCCCTTCTTATCTCTAATTTAATAAACTATCTCTCTATAATAGGCTACTATATAGTAGGCTAGTATATTACTAAGTTATAAGATTATATAAGCTATAGAGATAGTATTAAGTAATAAAAATATACCGGTTATAGTAAGATTAGAGGTATTACTAAGCTATAAGATTATCTTAATTAAATCCTCGCCGGATCCTATTATCTAAGACTTAGCCACGCTAGCTCCCCCGCCCCTATAATATTCGAAACGAGCGAATATCGGAATCGTACCTAATCGCTATTATAATCTATAGTAGAAGTATCTCGCTATTAAGTATAAGAAAAGGGATTATAATATTTAATAAGCTACTAAAAGAGTATAAGCGAAGAAATCGGGCGATAATAATATAATAGAGGGTAGTAAATAGGGGTCTATATAATCTAGTAGAAGTATAATAACTATAATAGTCTTTATCGATATTATCGCACTATTTCTCTATAATAGGAAACTATTATATATAAAGGACTTCGATCTATTATCTATATATAAATAGGTATAGAAGAGCCCTTTCTAGCCCTAGTAGGAAGATACTATATAAAAATAGCTTAATAATCTTATAGTAAAATGTATATAAAGCCTAATTCTTAAACTACTAAAGGCTAAAATCTAACTAGGCTAATAGCGATTTATAGTTAAAACTAATACTAAAGATAAGGTCTATAGATTTAAAGCACGCTAGATTATATATAGTAATTTCTAGGATAAAAATAATATAGAAATATATACGCCTATTATCGCTAAATATATAATTAAAATTATATTTATACTAATCGCGGTCTATAGTCTAAAATAGAGATAGATTAATTTTATAGCTATATATTTTAATATATCTTATAAGGATACTAAGATAGTCTATATAAGATAGCCTACCGGATTTAAGTACGCCGATACTTTAGGTAATAAGTATTAATAGATATATATACTAAATTAGGCTCTATTCGGACTAAAAGATATAGCCTACTTATAGAATAAAGAAATAGATAGTAAGCTTTATTAGATTAGTTTCTATCTACTAGATAATTATCCCTATATATATAAAAGGTAAAGGTATAAGCCTAACTATTATAATAATCTATATCGATAATTTTATTATTATAGCTTTATCTAATAGTAATATTTAATAGGTTATTAATAAACTTAGGAGGTATTATAATATAAAGGATCTTAGTAAGCTAAAGTAGTATCTAAACTACGCTTTTAATAGAGCTATAAAAATAGGACTATTAGTATAATATAAATAGCCTATATATAGAAGGTACTTTATACTACTAATATATCTAGCTAGAAAGATATACCGCTACCTACTATCTAGTATAAGATATAGGCTAATACTATAAATATACTAGATAACGATATTTTTAATTAGTATTAGTCTATTATTAGGATATTAAACTAGCTAGCTATTAAAACTAGACCGGATATCCGCTTTACTATAATACGATTATAGTATAGGCTTATAAAAAGCTTATATTTTCTAATTATAAAGTAATATTATATATAGTAAAGTATCTACACTATTATCTAAATATCGGAATTATACTAGGATATACTAATAATCTTCGCTTTTATATATATATAGATATTTTATATATAGACTAGGAAGATAGTAAATCTACTAAGGGATATATCTAGAATCTTATTAGATTACTAGTAATATCATTAACGAGAAAATAGATAATTACCGCTAATTCGATAATAATCGCCGAATAGTACGTATTAGATTAACCCTACCGAGATATAATATAGTTAAATAAAGTCGCGCGGTTATTTATACTCTTAAAGTATCGCCCGATAGAGATTTATACTAATAATATTAATTCCTAACTACTACTTTCGAAGAAAGGAGGTAAATCGGTAAATAGATAGCTTATACTAAGCTAGTGTTTCGTTAAAGATATAGTTATATAGGGCTATATCGAAATATACCGTATTAATTCTAAGAAGAATACTATAGATGGGTTTACTAAGGCTCTCGTAAAAGACTAGTTCGAGGTTTTTACTAAGCTAATTAGTATGATTTAAATCTATATAGAAAATATAGAGTTTTACTATATATACTAGAATTAGAGGTTTTAATAGGGGTAGACTTCGGCAGAACCCATTTTGGGTCGGAGCCTCCGACCTAAAACCTAACCTATTAGGTTTTGGGTTCCGCCCTCTATAACCTAACCTAACCTAAAACCTAATAGGTTAAACCTAATAACCTAATAATAACCTATTTAAACCTATTTTAGTATAAAATATAGGTCTTAGCGTTTATAATAATACTAAGTTATCGAATAAAATTACTATTTTTTATAACTATTCTAGTTTATCTGTCGAATATTACTATATTATTATAGTAATAAGTTAGAAATTTTATATAATTACTCTAAATTTAAAGCTAATTTAATTTATATTATATTAATTACTAATAAAAATTAAGATTAATTATAGTATAGTAGTATTCTATTAATTTATATATTTATTAACTATAGACTATTAGAAATATATATTTATAGTAGAGGTGAGTTTATATATACTTAAATATAAATATAAATATAAATAGAAATTTCTTAATCTTAGTTTATTTTCTATATAATTAATATTATTTTAAAGCTATATATCTCTTTTCTTATATTCTTAATTAATATATCTAGTAATTAATATAGTATACGAATTAGGGTGGTTTATAAATAATCTCTATAAACTTATATATACTTTAGATAAAATATTTCTAAGTGATCTTCGGGGGAATAGGTTATAAATAGGTTCTTTTAGGTTTTAATAGATTTTAATAGGTTATAAATAGGTTCTAATAGGTTATAAATAGGTTCTATTAGGTTCTATTAGATCGGACCTATTTAAATATAGCTTATATAGCTAATTATTTAATCTTATATCTTATATCTTATATCCTTTAATATATCTACTTTACTATAGGATTTAGCCTATTTAGGTATCTATTATCTAAAACCCTTTTTTTATAAGTATATACTCCCTCTAATTATCCCTCTTATATCCGCTATAGTATTTATCTTTATAATAATTATATCCTAAAGCTAGTATTCTAACTTCCTACCTACTCTTTTTAATAGGGATATAGATAACCTTAGCTATTTTATTCCTTTTTTTTAGGCTCTAACCCTATTTAGTAGCTAACTTATAATTAAGCCTTTTAATACTATTAATACTAACTTCTTTCGGCCCTTTAACCTTTTACTAATCCTACCTTCTTTTACCTATATTAGCCCTAATCGAAGAAAGGTATATATACTTTATAACGATATAGTATATAAAGAATAAATTAACTAGTAGCTATAACCCGACTATAGGTAGAAAATTAAGTTTTTTTAGGACTTAAATTATAATTTAAATATATAAAGTAACTTCGACTAAATTACCTATGCTAAAGATAGTATACTAAAGGTAATATATAAGCGCTAACGTATTTCACCCCCAAGTGGCGCACACCCCTAAGTGACGCACCCATCCAAAACGTGTCAATTAATTTAACCCCTTCTTTTTCAACCACCCACTATGCCACTAATACGCCCCTAAAGCTCTAAAAATTCAACAGAGCAAGAGGGTAGGATCTTACTAGCTATCCAGGCTTTTAAGAATCAAGAAATCTCTTCAATTCGTGAAGTGGCACGCCGTTTTAATGTACCCGAATCTACCTTCCGTCGCCGCCTTCGTAGTATACAAAACCTCGCGACTTCTCGCGTTAATTTACGCAAATTGACACAAACTGAAGAGGAATCACTTGAAAAATGGATACTCTCTATAGATCTACGTAGAGCAGCCCCCCGGCCCTCTATAGTACGAGAAATAGCGAACCTTCTTCTTAAAAAGCGCGGAACTACCCCGGTTCTTTCGGTCGGCGAAAATTGGGTTATAAAATTTGTGAAACGATATCCTCTCCTCTCCTCCCGATTCTCGAAACGGTATAACTACAAGCGTGCGAAATGCGAAGACCCTAAAATTATTATAGAGTGGTTTAATCTTATTTAAAAAACCGTCCTTTAATTTAGAATCGATCCGGACGACGTTTATAACTTTAACGAGACCGGTTTTATAATAGGGTTAATAGCGACTACGAAGGTTATTATAAGGAGTGAATACTATAGTCGGAGGCCGGTTTTATAACCTAGAAATCGTGAATAGGTAACGGTGGTTAAGTGTACGAATACTTTTAGATAGGCTCTTCCTCCGTATATAATTTTTAAAGGCAAAGTCTTTATTAAATTATAGTTTAACGGCCTCCCGGAGGATTAGCGCTTTAAAGTTAGTCCTAACGGCTAGACTTCTAATAAAATTAGCCTTCGTTAGCTTAAGAAGCTCTTTATTCCTACTACTTCTTCGCGTATAAAGGGGGTATACCGGCTTTTAATACTCGACGGTTACGGAAGTTATTTAACCCCGAGGTTCGATAAAATCTGTGAAGAAAATAAAATTATACTAATATATATACCTCCGCACTCCTCTTACCTTTTATAACCTCTCGATATCGGCTGTTTTACGGTATTAAAACGTGCGTACGGCCGGCTAGTTAAATTAAAAATACGGGTTAGGATAAATCATATTAACAAACTTAATTTCCTCGAAGCGTACCCCCTCGCACGAATTAAAGCTTTTAAATTAGAGACTATTAAAAATAGCTTCGGAGTAGCCGGTTTAGTCCCTTTTTCACCGGAGAGAGTGGTTTCAAAGCTTGATATTTAGCTTCGAACCCTAACCCCCCTAGCTAGCCGGGGTAGTGAATCGAGCCGGAATTTCACACTAAAAACCCCCTTTACGGAGAAAGAACTACGTCGATAGGCTTTATCAATCAAAGCTTTACTTCGTATAAGATCTCGAAGCCCGCCTAGCCCGTCAGATCGTGTATTAAACTAGCTTATAAAAGGCTTTCGTCTTACAATGTAAGGTGCTATCTTACTCGCTGAAGAAAATAAGGAATTACGCGCCGTTAACGAGAAGCAGAAGTAAAAGCGTACTAGATCTCGGAGGCAGATACCTACCGAAGAAGGCCTCTTAGTTTAAGAAGCCTCTATATTAATTACGTAGCAATAGGAAGTAACTAAAGCACCTCCCCCCGGCCCTAGCATACCTAGAGAATCGGCTATTCGGCCACGTACGCGACCCCCCCGGGGATGTGGAATATATAGATTGCTAGGGCATAGAAGAGAAACATGTCTAGATAGACCAGTTAGTTACTTGAATTAATTTAATGGCGTTATGGTTGAGATAAATGCATTTAAATTTAATAGGTTGGTTGGGGTGCGTCACTTGGGGGTGTGCGCCACTTGGGGGTGAAATACGTTATTTAAAGATCCTAAAGTATCCTTATTCCCTATTATCTAGTAGAAAGGGCTATTATAGTATATTAATAATATTAAAGTATTTAAAGATAATAGGCTATTATAAAGCTTAGTAGGGAGGGAAAGGAGAAATTACTAAGTTCCTTTAAAAGGTAGTAAACCCTTATCTTTTACTTATTTAATTATTAGATTTAGTAATATTTTTAGATATATAGGATAATAGCTAATCGGAAGCTCCTTTTTTATAGTTAGTCTAGAAAGAGTATCTTCTTTAATTTCTTACCTTTAATCGACTTATATTCTACCTTATTAAATATCTAATATTTTATAAGCTATTCCGATTAGCCTACTTTATACTATCCCTTCCTCTAATACCCTCCGCTACTATAATACGCTATCGCCTCTATAATATTATTATAAAATAATATAAGTCTATCCTCTAAACGCTACCCTATAATATAAAAATCTTAATTATATTAGATTATTAGACTTCTCTATATAATTAAATATTTATAGCTATTACTAGCTATTTTATTAATAGTAACTAGGTATACTAAGATATTCTATTTAGATTTAAACTACTTTATAACTTTTATACTAGTTTAAATCTAAGTAGTATAGTCTTTAAAACTCTAGTTAAGTATTATATCTAAGATCGGGTATTTAGAGTTATAACTAATAATATAACTAATAATAAGATAATAGTTAAAGCTATATAGTAAGCGCTTTCTAATAATATAATAATAATCTAAATACCTTATCTTACTTATATTATCTAGCTATATTTAAACTAGCTTTTTAATCGTCTAAAGACTATTCCTCTAAATAAGAATATAGAAATAAAGTAGACTAACTAGAAGTTATCTATAGTAAAGGTAAATATTTAGTATCGGATATAGAGAATCTTATATACTTTAAATAAGGTCCGCTATCTTACTATATATATCTATATAAATCTTTAATACTAGGTAGTCTTTCTCCGACTTTAAGAAAAGGGACCCTAGCTTATTCTAATCTATAATATAAGGACTTAGTAGAATTCTATATTCCTAATACTTTATTATATAAAAAGATTATATAGTTTCTTCTAGCCCTTCTATAAGGAGTATAACTATAAAAAGATATTATTTAATAATTAAGAATAGCGTTAAATCGACTATTTTCTATAAATTACTTAGCTATTCTTTAACTATATAATAGAACTCTTAAAGATAAAGGAGGTTATAATATATCTTATCTTTAAGTTTTATAATACCTTTTTTTATTACTTTTCTAAAATAGAGGCGCTATTTAAATATAAGCGTATTCTATAGAAGTTAGATATATTTAAAGTATTTATAGCCGATCGCTTAAAGCTTAATAGGTACTACTTTTAAATTAATAACCTTAAAAGATATATCTATATAGTTAGGATAATACTAGCGCCTAATAGTAGATTTTAATTCTTTCTATCTAATAATTAGGAGCTTTACTAAAAAATGAGATTATATAATTATATTCTCTCCCTAATAATAATTATATATATCCTTATCGTGTCTTATACGCTTACGAGCTTATAAATTAGCCCGTAGTTAAGTACTACTCTCTAAATTAGAAAGTAGTATAGGTTTAGCTATATAATCTACTATATTAACTATAGTATTTAGATCCTCTATATCCTACCCTTCTTTATAACTAATATCTTCCTTTATATTACTAATTAGATTAATATTAACTATATTAGATATAATCCCCTTCTTTTCTTTAGCTTCTTTAATCTTATCTTATATAAAGAATTCCTATAATAATACTAAGTCCTATTCTTCTTTATCGAACTTCGATATATATAGATATATTATTAATTGCTAGATTATAGATATATATAGCCTACTATAGCGGTAGTAATAAATATCCCGAGCGGTATTAAATAATCGTTTAATACTAGTATTAGTAGTAGGGATCGAGAGAATATCCTAAGCGAGAGCTAAAAGAGCGGGGAAGTAAGGTATATTAGTCCTCTAAAACTCTAAAGGGGCTATATTAATAGTAGCTAGATTAGTTAGTTTAATAGAATAAAAGGTAAAAGTAGAGGCGAGGATATACTACTATCTAAGTACTATATAATCTTATTACCCGAAACTATAAGATATAGACGGTTAGGCTTTAATATAGAGATAAGGCGGGACTATAATCTAATTAATAAAGGCGCTTTAGAAGAATTTAGCTAGAGATTTAGGCGCTTTTTATATAGAGATAGGTGATCTTCTAGACTTTATCGGTATATTACTCGCTAATTATTATCCTAATCGTTAGTTTAAAAGAACTAGAACTTATTAATAGGATTAAGTATTATACTAATAAGATTCGGATAGGATCGCATGGTTTTTATTAAGTTAGGGTCTCTAACGACTAAGTACGATATAATACGGGAACGATAGTGTATATAAGTGCAGAAACGGCCCCGCACGGGACCGTCTAGTAGGATATAAGACATGTTTATATAAGAAAGAGGCTTCTAGGATCACACTAATTATATATAGATATCCCCGAATATTATTAGTCTTAGAATAGTACTAACCGAGCTTCTTCTAGGATACTTATAAGGCCTATAATATCTATCGCTTCTAGCTAGTTCGTTTCCTAGTAAGCTAGGAGATTAATTTCTTAAGGTATTTAAATAGCTTATTATAAATTAGGAAGATATAGTATACTATAGCGTTATATATCTTTAAGAGTTTAAGTGTAAAATCGAAGAACGGCTAGGTAAGAAAGAGAAGGTAATTAACCTAACGCTATTTTTTATTACTAAGCGCTATATTAGCTCGCTTATACTTATTATAGAAAGGCTAGAAGATTAGCTATAGGCGCTTTACACGTTAAAGTATTAGGAATATTAAGTTCTAATGCGTTTTTATATCCTATAAAGGTATAATCTTAATAGTATCGTTTTATAGGTTATAGAATATCTCTCGGCGTTAAGGGCTTACGTTTATATAAATAGTAAGATTTCGAATCTAATAGTAATAATAGTTAGTAATATATATTAAGAGAATTAAGGAATATATATTACCTTCGAAAGTGTATAAGTAATATTAATCTTCCCCGAATTAGTACGTGTAGATAGTGATCTCTACTTATTCTATCGCGTCTCTATTAATTTATTAAGCGGGTAAGCCTTAATATAACTAAGCAGCTTATTTAGACTAAGCTAAATTATATATATAAGGTATAGAACCCGAATAAGAGTAACGTCTTTAGATATAGACTCTTATAAGGTATTAACTATTATTTAGTTATTTGATATATTATCTGTTATAACTATAAAGACTCTGACTGCCTTCACCAGATGCTTTCCATCCTTTCCCCACTAGACGTTGAGGTTTTCTTAGTCGGAAGCTTTCTAGATTGACAGATAACAAAGCAAAACGGGATTCGTTACGGTATTTTAGCAGTTCTCTATCAGAAAATATATAAAATTATCTGTCATTAGCTGTTGCCTAACTAACTCCCGTAATAGTTTAGTGTACCTATGTACAGTGAAAAGGTTTTGGCACCCCATTATTTACCGCTTTCTTATAAAGCCGCACCGTCTACTTAAATAGCTTTGCCGCTCATTATGCTAAGCCGTTTATTGGCGTAATTATGCCAAGCAGGATAAAAGGAGTCTCCAAAACTTTTGCTGTCTCACTTTATGAGTCACTGTACAGTATGAGCTCTTCTGCAGTGACTAACATTTGCACTTGCATGTGGCTTTAGAAGTTGATGTACGTGGACATTACAGTAGGTCTCCTTCCAGCTAGATCATGACTGCTTATCCATTGTTCATTGAGTTGAAAATGCGTTTCATCCAATCGAACTGGCATATCTAAGTGAGAGCACAAATCACTCTAGCACATGGCTTCTTAACAACTGATGCCCATCTTAACATCCACCATGCCTTAGAAAAAGTCAGGTTGATAACCTTCCATCCAGCCCGCTTGGTTGAGTTCTGCCTGCTCTTTCTGAAGCTTTTCCGTGTATGCGGACCCAAAGGCGTGGGCAGCAGCGTTACTCAATTGACTACCGAGCTGGCTTAGTTCGGCTCTTGACTGACTCAATGCGGGATACTAGACGTATGGTGTCAGAGTCAATGAATACTTCATGGCTTATTGAGAATCATATCATTCAGACAAACTTACATTTTGAAGCACCCAATCTTTGAATTCATTTTCAGTCATTCCCTCCTCCCTTTCCTCGCTATGCTCTTTGCGCGCTTTCTTGTCCTCAGACTCGTACCTCGCAAGGGCCTTTTGATATAGCTTTGCCAAATCGTCCAGCCTAGCCTTCATGGCAGCGTCGCTAGTAGTGAGACCATCGAAATTGGTTCTGAATGCGTACTTGGACGCGTCAAATGGAATGTGGGAAGCGTCACGCATTGTGTATCAGATGAAACTGAGGTGTGTTGTGTGGAGGGGAATTCCTCAATGAAGAAAGTTGAGGTGGTTAAAGGAATAAGTGATGGAGGGGTATAAATATTGTGGGACTTATTCTTATGAGCCCAATTATGAGCCCAATTAGGAGTTCCCCAGCTTGATAAGAGTCTTAGGTTTGGCGTGTTCAGCTAGATGGGTCTTCATCTCTGACTTCATAGTACCTAGACCTCGCCAAATTCGCGGGTCGGGTATTGACCCTTGACCCAATACCTGCCAAGAAATTTGGATACAGGTAATATATACCGCTATTACACTCGTTCATTCGAAAAAATATGTGTAATACAGTCATATTTCAGTAAAATACATGTTTTTGGGTCGTTGGCGGGTTGGCGGGGTACCCAAAAAAGCATTATGGCGAGGTCTAGTACCCACTTGATTGTGGCAGCCATTTATGTGGTCTGGGGATCGTGCACAGAACTCAAAGTAGCCATTTTGATCGTCGATCATCTCGAATGACCCACCGTTCAGCTCGTGGGGCGTCTCTGAGCTGTAATGATCCACTCGGCAGGACGACAGCTGGAAGTCAACGGAATGCATGTCTGGATTGTGAGTTGATCTAGAATGACCGTGCTGGCAGATGAAAAACACCGGTGAGCCAAGTAAATTGTCCTGATAGGCTTTAAACGCAGATCATGATACGGTAGAGCAAGTGAATGAGCAGCATCGATCGCTCTTGATGCAGTCACTTTCAGCTGTAGAAGCCAACGCCACTCAACTCAAACGTAGTGGCATTTAGTGCAGAGTATGGCTCTCCGGATCGGGAGTAAGGTGGGCCATACTTGTAAGAGGCGGTATGGTATTGACTCCAAACTTCGAGTCTTCCGAAGCTGCGTTCGCGCCAAAATACGTCAGCCCTTGCTTAGAAGAGACGCGTACGATGGAAGACCACACTCGTTGGCGCTGTCGCGCCGTCCCTTTAAGCCAAGAAACAGCAACCGAAGCAGAATCGCGTGCCGCGATGAAGGCGAACACCAGCAAGTCAGGAAAGTGGCGGCACTTTGACGTGGGGTGGGGTCAAACATTATTTACATTGATATTATAGTGAGTTCTGAGAGCAGTAAAGTTGACCAAGAAGGACAGAATCTTACGTGCTGCAAGTCCGCCACGTAGTTGAGTGGGCCGATCGATTCGTGTACACATGCATAACCATATGGCCAAGCTCCGATTCATTCCGCTGAGAACTGGACGTCATAGATAGCTAAAGAGAATAGATAGTTCGCCACTGTAGATCATGTTATAGATAAGCTCATATTTGGTTAAGGCTAGGTTTTTTAGTTGGACCACTCGTGATTGATTGTCAAGAGTGCCTCCCGAGGAAAGCTGCTCCGGGTGAGGGCCGTGGAGGTGTCAAATGTATTGAATTTATAAGCTAATACATGTTTAAAAATACTATATAATTTACTTACAAAGAAATACCCACACAACTCTCGGAATAACTCCCAATATAGATTAAGGTCTCTTGGCAGTGGGGCTAAATAATCACTTATTAACTAAAGGGTGTTGGCGGTTGCACCAGTTTCGGGACGTACTGTACGCCTGCGGGCATTACATTCGATGATGCATCAATACTGCCCATTATAAAATTTCGAAGGCCTTTCGAAACTAATTTTTTGATCGTGATCGTAAAAAAGAAAAAGAAAAAAAATTAAAAAAATTGCAAAGGTAAAAGTTTCAATTGTTCATGAAAATAAACTAAAGTGAGGAAATACTTCCTTCTCAAGTTGGCCGATATATCACCTATTCCTTTAGTTCAGTAGCATTCAACCCGTGCTTCCAGAAGGTGAAGTATGGCTGAATGCCATCCGGACGATATCCGAGCAATGCAATCATCCCCTCGGCATTCATACTTGAGCCTGTATAGAATTCATAGTCTTTGAAGCGGCTTACTATTTTTTTAATATAGAGATTCACATTCTTCTGAAACTCCTCAACCTGATCGGGCGCATTGACTTCAAGGTGATCATGGATCCTTTTGATATATCCTACTATACCGTTAGCTGCGTCCTCGCAAAGATGTTGTGGATTTCAACCTTTGAAATTTGACAAATACGAAGCTTTGTTAAAGGTAGTTTCTTGCAGTCCGAATGTTTCCACGACGTTATTGACCACTTTAACCCCTTCTTCTTCGGTCGAATCATCGGCATCAAAGTCTTGAGTTGGTCAGCGGGTCCAAATACCATAGCAAGATATACTCCTGTCATGATCGGAAAGGGCCAGGACGCACCGGTTGTAGCGGCTTTCTTAACAGTAACCATTTGGCAATCAACCTCGTAGACAATGTTATCAACTTGTTTCATCAGAAAGGCACTTGAAAACATGTCATCGCCGGTGATAACATCCTTCGGATTGTGAGTTTCATGTTTTACACAGAATAGAGAGGCAGGACTACTGACAGTGAAGAGAGAAACCATGTTGTATTCAATGGAAGCAGGTCAACTGTATTATCGAAAATTGAGATGCCTGTATTGTGCGAAATTAAGTTAGGAGGATAGAATAGAATTGATATTTGAAGGTGGGGTAATCTATTATATGTGATTTCTTAAGCGACCTCACATGATTATGCAGGGTAGTGTATCTATCATACGTTGCAGTGTTTTTAAAGAGCCGTCTTTTGGGGGTTTAGATACTAATAATCGGTGTGCGAAGGCACTGATTAGTGTACTATGATTACATCGTACATCATGATAGTCCTGCACAAAAACGCCGTCGCAAGCTTTGCTGATTACCTAGGTACGGGAGTCTCAGATCCCACTGGCACAACTTGAATCGGAGCCCTGGAGTCAAACTCGAATTTCGTATCAGAAGAGCACTGTCGATTCTGGTCGGAGGCATGTATTTTTTGGTGTCTCCGTTTCTCTTCATGTCCATGGGGGGCTCTGGTCCTGTCGGCTCACCCTGAAATTGTTATGTGATGAGTGTAGTCATTGGTGCCCACCTGGGCAGGTGGGTTTGTGAAACTTGATATGCAAACCCCCCTACTAGCGTAGTGGGGTGAAGCTGCATGCTCTCGATGACCTGAAACTCCTTCTGTTCTCTTCGTTTCTGGATTGGCATGCGCTTCCCTGGAACGAGGCAATGGATATATCAAAGGCCCTAAACATATTTTGTCGCGACTTTGTCGCCAACCTCTCTCTATCAATTTCCTCGCGCTCCGTTCCAGATCGCCCTTAAATGCATTGACGCAAAGACAGACTGTCTGACCGGTAATATATAACTTTCGCCGACTCACCAAAATGCATACAGTATGGATAATTTAATTTACCCTGACCCCTCACAAATGAATGTAGTAGTAGTAGTGGTAGTAGTAGTAGTGGTAGTGAAACGGGATAGGATGCTCGAGGCAGCACAGTCGGTACGTGCAGGTCGAATGGGGCAGAAGGACGAGGGTAAACAACACCCCAACTAGGGCTATCTGCTAGCACTCTCTCGAATAGGCTGGAATTCGTGTAATTGATGCTGGGTGATGATAAAGATGGTCTCTAAATGAATGTATATGACAGCTCCCATATCACATCTCGTAATCCCTTAAGCATCAGCTGGTAGACATCTAGTTACATATTTACCCAACCGCATAACTGGTGATCCACATTCAATCCTGAAGACCATCTCTTGAAGTTGCATTTTTCTTTTCTCATTTGGCTGTCCAGAAGCTGAAATCCTCTATGCCTCTTTTCACATTTTGATTTTCTTAAATACTCCTGCCTTAAGATCTTAGTGTGTTAAAGGCCACAGCCTAATGAGGCCGACCTGACCTAGGACTGACAGTTATTCCACACAAATTTCTCCTAACCTATTAATAATGGCTTCTACTTGGGCAGAATAATGGCTGGCAATCTCCCCAACTAACGGTGACGCGGAACCCAGTCTGCACACTACGCGATAGACTAGCTAATTATTGCCCATATAGTACAGATGATTAGATGGATCTAAATTCTGTTAGCTTTCTCGTTATCGGCAAGAGGGGCGGGAATAAATGCCTCTAGTGCAATGTTCCACACTCTTGAGAGTACATTTAGAATAGTATCAATGAGCAATAGAAGGCTTATGATTGATAAATACGTTACTATGAGATGAAACTTCTTCCGGCTCTGCGTCGTTTTCGTTGTTAACCATAAATACCACACCACTCCACGGATATGATCTAAGCAAAGGAAGGCAACGATATAATGAATGCGGTCGACTAGGAATGTGTCAACAATGTAACTAATAAATTCGAGGTTGTAGGGGTCAACTCGTAAGTTTAATATATGATTCGGGTCGATCTTGTGGTGAAGTGGTTATTGAGTCGCTAATATCGGATGTAGAGAAACTAGGCGAGTTTCAGCACCGTGTAAGCTTTTTTATGAAACCCCTACCGACGTTATAAGATGTTATAGAAAAAAGGTCGCGAAGATGTCAAATAGATCGGATTCCAGACTATTGGGGTTCTGGTATATACTAATCCACTTAGAATGATGCCTAATAGTAAGGCTGATACGGACAGAGTTAAATCAATCCTGCAGAATGTCTACTTACCTCGAAGACGTAAAGAAATAGTTACCTGAATACCAAATCGAATAGAAGTAATAGGACAAGCAGCAATTGGATAAAGTATTCAGAAGTTATGGCTAAGCTAATCAATATTACGGCGGGGAGAAAGTGTAGGTAGTGAAATGTTAATGCTTAAGACACGGCGACGCGCAAAGGAGTAGCTTGCAAACCTGAGATTTCTGCGATAGGCCTGGTAAATTTTTAAAATCTATCGTGATCTTGATTTATGTTCCGCCGATTCTCTATCCTTTTGACTATCTGAAATTGTGTGAAGAAATGTTCACCCTATCCTCTTGGGAGCGTAATGGATGTAGGCCGGGCTATGCTATGAAATGGCCCGTACGCACTTTTCAAAGAGTGACTGGCTCAATGGTTGGCTGTGCTAAACTGTGCCTTGTGGTATATACAAACTGCGGTTCCTTATCTGCGTGAGGGGCTGTAGGCATAACGCCTAGCTTTTCAATGGTGAAACAATTATATATAAACATAAGGAATATATCATGATATCCAGTCATCTCGGAATTTATCATACCAAAAGCTTTCCAAAGATGCTGAGACTTCCACGTAAACTTCTGGACATGATTATTGATTTCGTGAAGCCCGATCCCTTTCGGGCAAAGGCAATGGCGAACTCGATGTGCTCTATTAACGATAGTCCAACGAACCTACTTTGGCGATCTATGTTTAAAGATGAGAGATGGTTTGAAAAAGCAACCGAGCTTGAAGCCGAGCCCGTCCTGATTGGGGCTAACCTAGGTGATGTTATCGCTAGTAAACCGGTGAAGAAAAAGCCTGCCTATATTATCTTGCATGCCAATGATAGGTTAGGTGATTTATTTAGGGATGGAATAGAATTTCTTCGCCACAGCCTACGTAGCGACCACCGCTACGACAGGGAACACTATGAGGTGATTTTCCCCGCTATGGGATGGAGGAATGCGAGAGGAGAGAAAATCAAGCTGCCTAAGATTGTTCTAAATGTACGGGATATCGTGCTGAGCAATCCATTTCTGTACCTCGAAGCGAAAAGAGCTCGACGATTGATTGCGAACGGTGACCACCAAACAAGCTTTTGCTTTTTGAGAGGCCCGAAAATACAGAGCTTGAAGAGCTGTGATACTATTGCTAGAAAACCGTCGGGGAGTTTAGTGAGCACGTAATCCCATCCAAATATCACCAATCACTAGGAATCGCGGTCCCCAATCCTCCTACCTACAATAAATCGAGGGAAATGGCAAGCAGAATTTGTGACACTTTTCAGAGCTCTGCTGCGTCCGCCGGATTTGCGTTGTGGGTGTTCTCTCCAAAGTGTAGCATGTATCGACCAGTCAGTATGGTGGACTGCCACGATTCCATTTTCAAGGTTTCCTCGGCGACATTCTGCAGTGTTAAATCACTACCTTAGTGACTATTTGTTTAGAAATATCATAGTAAGATGACTGGCAAGTGGTAGACTCGGCCTTAGGCCCAATTAAAGTGGACACCATTGGAGCATACTCCCTCTGAACAGAGATGACAGAATCGTACGCATTTTGTCCAACTAGTATTTTTGTAATCGTTGAACGATTATATCAGTTGAAGGATTACTTGGTACAACAACCTGCGGAGCACCAATCATTGACGCAGCGAAGATTGGAGAGTAGGGTCGTCGCTTAGTTGTTGATCAAGTATGGGAGTGGATGGTGTGGAGAGGATTTCAGCTTTTGAATGGGTCCCTATGGTCTTGAGGACAAAATAGGAGTTGAATCATAGTTGATGACCTGGCCAAGTTTCCAATCGCGTCAAATGCCCATTCAAAATGTTAATATATAATGTAGACTTTTCAAAGGAAAAAACGTAGAAGGTCTAGGAAACGTGGACGTAATGGACAGAGGGGACTATATTTCCCATCGGTAAAGAATTCCAAGTGTCTCTGTGACCCCAGGTACCGTGGCATGAGGCTGGATTGCGCATACTTCTGGTCGCTTGGTTATATAAAAGTCAGTCAGGTCCAATTCCCACATTCAAGGCGTGCCATTCCTTACTATCCGTGCATAGGGGAGATATCAACCCAAGGATGTCCCGCAACCGAGGCTGCTGCACCACTGGAGCTCCGTGATGGACCTGATACCCAACCCCGCGAGGGTTCGGAAATAATTGATACGCCGTATTAGAGCAACTTCAGATCCAGCAAAAGCTAATGCCTTTGCCTTACCCACTACAACTGCACCATCCATGATCAGAGAGTCGACATATTCTGGAATGAGACTGCTTAAGGACAAATTTGTACCAAGCGTACGTCAGACCAGGGAATAGAGGATCTATAACAGGGATGGGAGCCAGAAGTGCCGGCGCCGAGCAACCCTACCAGTCTCGCTCTCAATACACCCCGTCCTGGACTTCATTCGAGGCATCTTCCATGTACATCCCATCGCCCAAAGATGTCCACAGACGTATTAGATTAAAGACCGAACAATTCATCCACCCTTCAAAATCGGTCTCTCCCTCTTCGAGTTCCGGAAACGCCTCCACAGCTGGAAGAAACCATCGCCGCAGCTCTGTATAACAACGCTCCCCATGCTTCTCCCGGTGCTCCTCAGGCGTCATTGCCTCGCCCAGCCGTTCGGCAGCCCCCTCATCCATCACCAAGCACGCGCGGTACTTGTTCCATGCATCTTGCTTATCTTGGGCTTTTACCCAGCCTTCAAAATGCCCCCGTACTGTGTCCAGCAAAGCCCCGTCCAGCGTACCTGGCTCCTCAATCACGGTTAGCTGGTGGCGCGCCCAGATCTGATCGTTGGGCGTAGGATCCTACTCGTGGAGATCTTCGTAGACTTCCGCCTTGATCAGGAAGTGAGGATCTCGATTGCTTTGTGGAATGCGGGGTCGGAGCGGTAGGTTGTGCGGCAGACAACCCAGCCCCAGCTCTCTTCGCACATGTCCTGGAGAATGCGACGGGAGGTGCGGTTGAAGTCGATGGACCTTATGGTCGCTTCGTCGAGTTGAGGGAGTCCAAACATGATGAATTAATTGTTCGAGAGATGTGTATTGGGAAGAGAGAGAGATCGAGGGTGTATGTATTTCAGAAAGATCTGGGAGAATGAGTTAGCAGAGCAGAAAACAGGAATAGTCAAGGGTACTTTAGCCGATGATGTCTCAGCCCAAGGCGCTATTTGCTACCGTGGGTGGCTTTCCTTGGTTGCAACGCCCCCACCCGAAGCACTAAGATGAAGCCCTTGGATATACTAGCCGTAGGGGTCTGCTTAGTGTTAGTGGAGCCTGTCCAGATATGCCGACATCTACCGTGGAACGCCTGAGGGAGTAAGAAGCAGAAGGTTGGCTATTTATTGAAGCAAGGATATAATCCATACATATGAGGAAGAAAGTGAAGAAAGTCTACAAAAAAAACCGACTGTCCGGTTGATGCCAGTGACGTGGCCACCTTGTCCTTCCTTCAACTGAACCACAATTGATATCCTGATCTTCCACCGTCATCTCTCCCCACCAGAGTCAGTGTCAGCCAACATGGCGGGCCAGACGCCCTCGACCCAGGATCACCTGGTGGATGCTCCTGCGCCGATCCATTCGTTATTTCGAGAGCCCTCTCCGACTCCGCAGCAGCCTCACCCGTCTGCGCCACCACAACCCACGCCCCTTTCTCGCTTTCCTGTGCCTCTTTATCCCCTTCTCAACATGGCATTTCTCATTCCCAGATCCAATGCCCATCTGCAACCGTTTCCCTGCTCGAGGAACGGTTCGCAGCGCAGGACCTCACTAACGTGAGCTGCATCCCGATCTGGCCCGCCAGGGACACCCCGCTTCGATGTCTCTACCGCATCTACGAGGCGGTGGCGGCACGGAAAGACCTATGCCATTAATCCTAAGGTAGAATACTTTTGGTATCAGTCCCGCCGGCCATGGGCCCTGGACTGCATCCCAGACCCGTGTGATCCCAATCCCGTTCGGTACGCCATTATGGCGTCCATCGCAGAAGAACTCGCCAAGGAGTTCAACTGGCGGTTAAGTCTGGGCATGCACCGTGTTAAAAGCCAGCATACCTACCGCAAGTCTTTTGACGAGGAGCTTCCACCCACCGTCTTGGACGAAACATGTCCCTCCGGTGGATGTCGATATAATCCCCGATCTGCCGAGTGATTTCTTGGATTCTCCAGGCAGACTGATTCTGGAAGAGGTAGGTGACGCGCCGATCTTTGCAGCGAGGAATGCTATGACCAGAAGTCGCGACTTTTATATGGTATAGTCAAGTTGGCTATCATCTACCTAAACAAAGCCTCACCATACGTCATTCGATACATTGTTGTAGCCAGCAACTCTGTGATAGGACCTCGCGACATTCAAACGACAAACATAATCGAAATCTTTGATGAAACGGACTAGAAGGGCTCCTCGTCATATTTCCTACGATAGGCTTGCAGCAACCTCGTCCATGGTTCTGTGGTCTGGGGGTGGTTCTTTGGAGCGAATGTCCAACGTGCGAATATGCTCTTTTTAGTGGGCCCCCATTTCGCTCTCTCATGAACCTCAAAGAGTGCAAGAGCATCATTCATATCAGGTTCCCACTTGGTTCTTTGCATTTTGTTATAGATCCGTCTCAGCTTTCGTTCCAGAGCCCATTCCAGTGGCCCTGTGAGGACACGTAGGTTCGGACCATCCCACAACATGATATTTTGCTTCTCCACCTCTTCGAACAATAGTTGCCTCGACTAGTCGGGGATGAAGAATGCCATTTTCTCGTTTGCGCAGTCCTCAATAAACCTGAGGTTCCTTGCTGCTCGTTGCATCGCATCCCGGATTGGCCCCTTGACATCGTTCTAGTGCGCCCACTGCGGTTCGATAAGGTAATCGGGATCTCCGATACTTTCTCGATTCGGAAGAAGCTGACGGCGAGGAATCCCTTCGCCGAAAGCAAAGTGATCGGTGCGAAGGCGATGAGCGGTTCATTTTTGCCCATCTCTGTCGAGCACTTCGAGGCCTGTGATGATAGCAGTCACTCGTAGCGAATCTTTTGTTACTAGGAAGTTTTCTTCATGCCTTTGCGAAAATCATCTGCTCCAAAGCGTTGCTTGTAAGTCCCCATGGGTTTTGATCGCCGGGATGTCTTTTGCCCTCCCAGAGTGGCTATGGAAAAGGATGCTTGTAACCGGAGAGATGGCAAGACTTCATTCAATACGACAAATTTTATGAGTCTTCCTTCGTTCTTTTTTCAGGTACCTAAATACATTTTTCAAAACGCCTGCCGTGGTCTCCGATGATGCCGCCGGTCTACCCCGCCTATTCCCTGCAGGTTACTGCACCACTGGATTGGAGCCGGAAAAGGCTGCAGGGGCCGGTCCTCGACAGAGTTCGCCGCTGCGCTCAAAAGTCATCTGCCCTACCGCCTGCTTCATGAAGCCATTCATGATCATATGATTCATGACTATCTTCATAGAATTAGGCTAATATAGACTATTCTATTCAATCTCATTCTACTCCTATTTTGTCGTGTTTTGACCTTGGTACAGCCCAGCCCTAGACAAGTATTTCTGGGCTTGTTCCATATGCATCTACCGCATACACTACTATACCCAGACGCCATTGAGAGAATGGGCTTCACAAGGTCAACTGCTGATAGGTGCAGTGGAAAATTGAGCTGGGCAATCGAAGTTTCCCTATCTAGCAAGTTGATCTCTTCGGGATTTTCTGGCTGTGATTTATCACCACCCTACCAACCTTAAAAGTTTTATCAAGCGTAACTGGAGTCGTTATAAGAGAGACCCCGGCCAAGGCTTTGATACATTCCTCGAGTGGTGTATCAATGTGGTGGGTGCAAAAGAAGAGAGTGCCAAAGGCCATTTTCGCCATGCGGGATTGAAAATAGAAGTGTTAGGTGGTTGTTGAGTCTTTCTATCCCGATAGGCGGTACAGCAAAATTCGAACACAGTTTATCCTGTGGACACTCACGCTTTCTTTGTCGGCCCCTGGTTCCACGCTAATCCCTATTAATAAATGAGATAAATAATCATTCCTTGAGAATAGGCATATATTTTATTTCAAGAACGAACAATTTACGTATAATACCATAATTCACATGATTGCATTACGTAAAATTCCCATATTATATGAGTCTTCAAGATCTGCACGTGATATATTCTAATAATTTTCGATGTCCTGGGTGACTCACACGAGGTTGCTCCTATGAAACAGAAAAGCCCGCAAGAGGCAGCTCTCATGAGTAGCCTCCATTCCAAAATGTCTTCATCGTATGACGTTCTTGTCACTGGCTCGGCTGGTCATCTTGGTACCGCTTTGATGCTTAGCCTGCCTTCTCTGGGCTTCAAACCACTGGGTATCGATATCTTATCCTCCCCAACTACGACACTTGTGGGATCTGTTAGCGACCGAGACTTCATCGCCTCCCTCTTCGACTCTTACCCCATAAGACACGTTCTCCACGCCGCGACACTGCATAAACCGCATGTCGGCAGTCACAGCAAGGAGCAGTTCATCTCAACCAACATTGTCGGCACTTTGATTCTCCTAGAAGAGTCTTCCAGATTTAGGGCGCAAATAGAGAGCTTTATCTTCTTCAGTACAACCAGTACCTTTGGTATGGCACTCAGCCCCAAGTCAGGACACCCCGCTGCTTGGATCGATGAATCTGTTGTGCCTGTCCCAAAAAATATATATGGTGTGACGAAGGTTGCGGCCGAGGATATGTGCGCACTGATGCAGAAGCAAAGTGGAATGCCCGTTTTGGTTCTCCGCACTAGTCGCTTCTTCCCCGAGGAAGACGACGATGAAGACCGTCGCGCGGCCATGGCCGATGAGAACCTCAAAGTTCTAGAGCTAGCCTACCGCAGATGCGACCTTGAGGATATTGTTAGCGCATCAGTCTGCGCAATGGGAAGAGCCAAGGATATTCTATGGGGAAAATATATTATAAGCGCCCCACCACCTTTCAGCAACGACATACAAACTCTCAATGCTTTGAATCGGAACCCCGCAGAGGTGCTTAGGAAGGAATTTCCCGAGTTGGATATCGTCTTCGAGGAGAAGGGGTGGAAGCATCTCGCGAGAATCGACAGAGTGTATGATTCAAGCAGGGCAGTGAAGGACCTAGGATGGAATCCAAAGTATACATTTGAAAAGACAGTGCAGAGACTGGTGCGTGGCGAGCAATGGAAGAGTGATTTGACCGCGGAGGTAGGTATGAAAGGTTATCATGCCATGAGCACCGGGGTATATACAAAGAGATGAGCCTATACAGTACCCAGGGAGACTATCAGAAGGGTGCTGTGTTCGTGAGATAGAGGGTGCATGCACTGTGAGCAAGCTCTGTGAACAAACTTAAAGGGCTTGATCGAATTGAATTTAAAATCTGGTCTCTGTGATTTGATCCTGTCATCCAACTTTGGAGAAATGTATCTGTTCCTCAAATGTTTATTGAATACAAGCATAATACGGACGACCGCAGTTGCCGTTCTTATTGAAAGGCGAACAAAAATCAATACAATTACTTTAGGGAGCGACTAGAGCGAGCTAGAGAACCACGCACGAAGTTCCGTTTGAAATCAAAAGTGGGGGAGTAATAATAGATCGGAGAAGCTAATGTGCGATTGGTTCCTACACTGCTGTTGTCTGGCGAATAATATTCAATAAACACCATACTTTCATATCAGCTGAGCAGAGGACCTTCCGGGTGTTTTGAAGGCTTATGCGGGGAGTGTAGGACCACGTTTTCTATATAGCCGCTGCACTCAGCGCCGTTTTGTGTAGCTTTTACATTTGGGATGGGATGGAAAGACATTCGAAAGAAGAAGCCATCTATCTGGTGAGAAAGTCTGATGTTGTATTCGAGGTCCGGCTATGACCTAGCGATTGTATGAGAGAGCGAATAATTCACATAGTCCGTACTTTAGACACATAATATCAATGACAAACCCGACTTCAAATTCAGCCCAGCCTTATACACGAATTCCCGAGACACTCTCAATTTTCCATTCACTATTCAGGCCTTTGGTAATAATCCAGTGCGCAAAAACGGAATATTCACGCCAATCACATTTCCTGCTTCACGGTCCACCTTGAAGACTATGCGATCCAAAGCTTCTCCTCCATAATAAATCCAGGACTCCATTTGCCAAGAAGCGCACACGTTGGACAGTTTTCCCTGTCCTGGGAGGTCCGACATGGCAGCATTATCAGCGGGGATCACGTCAAAATTAATCCTCCAAGCTTCAAAAACGATATTATCCTCTCCTTCCACGGGGGTTTCAATTCCAGTAGGGTAAATTCGGAAGTCGGGATTGAGAATGCCCGTCATTGGAAGCAAGGAATTCCATAGTTTACCGAGTCCAGCGAGTATATCCGATCCATTTCGCGTCAACGAATCGATCTTCAAACCCGTTCCTTCATTGATTGAAAGACTCAATCCCACAGGTGTTATATCTTTGCTGCCGATCTTCTTTGGATTTTGTATTGACCCGACGGAAAAGTTCCCTGCGTAGGCGAGCGCTTGTGACCGGGTCTCGCTATCAACTGCAGGGATAAATGAAGTAATAATCGCTTCATTTAGTATTGATGCAGTGGCAGATTCTCGAGGTCCAGCCGTTAATACAACAAAACCAACCCCGTATTCATCCACCAAGGACATCTGCGATACGTATCCGTTGGCTCCACCACCTTTCGCATAAATATCGACTGTATGTGGATTTTCTGGGATCAAATTGTTTGTCCGTTGAATTTCCCACGGTCGGCCCACGAGCCCGTTAATTCCGGATGTCATTGACTGGGGCTTCAGCCACTTTCTTGTTGTTTGAGGATCTGAAAATATTGTCTCATCCAAGATCCGTGTTATCAAAATTGCCAGGTCTCCAAGAGAAGAGTATAGGCCTCCTCCACTGAAAATCAGTCAGACAGACTCTGGTCATTAAGATGGACGTGGCACTTACGGGGCCGCATATCCGTAATCTGAGCCCCATCCTAAACTATCTTCGTTCAGCGGCGGTATAACCGCTCTTTCATCATTCCCAGGGGATGCACCCGTGTTTTTGAGTCCAAGTGGACCGAGAATGGTTTCATTCAACATCTGGATGTACGATTTTCCTGTCTTCTGGCTAAGCGCAAGTGCGAATAGCTCGAAAGAAAGCGAAGAGTAAACTGGTTCTGTGTAAGGTTCTCGGACTGGTAGTGCAGAGCTCATCATTTCAACTATCTCTATAGACTTGTTAGCAAAAGCTGCGGAACGTGAGAGGCAACCTACGTGTTTTGTTGCATGCTTTGCTCAGTCCACTGACTCCACAATCTGGATAACTTTCGTTGGCAATGGAAGGGAAACCAAGTTGCTGGTATACCGACCGAAGAAAATAATATTCGAAAGAAGAGGCTAATTATGGTGATGAGTTAGCTAGTTAGCTTTTGTTCCTTTTCATGGAATCACTCACGTAGGTTGGATGGGATGCCGGCCAGATGATTCGAAAGTGCCGACAGAGTGATGTTGCTCCATTGGATCGGACTCCGTTCTTTCTGAAGGCCGGGCACATATTTGGTTATCGGATCATCCAAGTGGATATCCGATTTCAGAAGAAGAAGGTCGGAAAAAACCTTAGAAATAGAGCCAATCAAATACTGTGATCCCTCATTCAGGTGTTTAGTTCCCCGAAAGTTTTTTCTTCCAAGATGATGATATGACCAGAGGATGCCATTGCTTTTATCACTCGCATTTTTCTGGCGAGGTGTTATGAACGCAATTGAGAAAGATGTATTATCGACGTCAAATCCTGCCTTGGCTTTTTTCTGCATTGCAGAGTCGAGAGCTTCTGTGAGGTTTTTCGCCGCATCTTGAATGGTTTGAGAGCGATCTAGGTGGGTTGGGCGAGGGAGCAATGGACCATTGATTGGACATCCTGACCAAGATGGCAAAGGAATTCGGGTAGGATCCGCGAGGTTTTCTATGGCAAACACCCCTGCTATAGTGAATACCAGGATCGGAACCTGGAAGATCTTCATTTTGGAGTGAGAAAGAATTTCATTAATGCTGGGAAAAATGTCTAGTTGCATATCCTGAAAGCTGCCTATTTATATTTCACGACTTGAATTGCCAAAATGTACGTCTTCGGCCTAGAAATACGATAGTTGCTTCATATATCTTGCGTCGCCTTCAGAAAAATACACTATTTCCGTTTTGGGGGGCTTTCGTATTCGACTACGGTTGCCCGATTGTCGATCTTGGTTTCATAACGTCATTCCCGAGCTTCCTCGTATTTGCCAATATTAGTAACGACCAAGCGAAAACAAGTCAAATGTATAATATAGAAGCTGCAGTATAAGTTGAAAGAAAGTATTATCTGTCTGTCTCATTCCAACATGGAGCTGAGCAGGGCTTTTTATAAAAGATTCAATACTTTCATTGGTGCTATATTTGTTACTGTGGAGAAAGCTAGAATATTGCAAAGGCTATGCGCAATTTTAAGACTTTGACCCAGCAATGTGAACACTAAGATTTCATCACTAAGCGGATATGTTTTTTAATCTTGAATATAATTGCTTCACGAGAACTCTTGGCCTGATGAATAATCTATGGGATGGCTCCCTTGATATACTGCGTCAAGACATTCCGTAGAACATAGCATACAAATCAGGATGTAAACTAAGCAAAAGCTACGGATATGGTGTGATGTATGACTCGCAACGACTGCCATAACCATGCTCTTCCCGAGGCACTCTCATATCTCAGAGGGATCACGGACAATGTTTTTCCTATTTGAGTCTAGTGGCACTCTCAGCGAGAACAAGAGATACGCTAACCATATTTGGACACCCAGTTCTCCAGCTCATACTATGTCTGTCTTTTCTCTATTGTACCATGACCAGATGTCACAAATTCTCCAAATGAGATGAAGCCGAAGGTTGCGTTTATCTATCAAACCAGGTCTGACAATGCTCCCACGATCTGTGGAAAAATGTAAAAATGTCGGGGGAAGAAAAGGAGAGAAAAATAATAAGTGTTGTAGCTCAGGTATGAATTGTCTCTTATCCTAGAGGGAAAGATGAGGCTATATATACAACACGGAGCCAAATTGATTTACAACCAACTTAATTGTCTGTATAGACATTTCGGAGCTAATTCCGAGGGTGCGGCTTGCTTCCTGATCTGCACCAGCCTCATATCACAACAATAAGGTCAAGTTCTCCGGTCTCGCCCGAGGGCTCGGAATGGAGCGCAGGTGGTCATCGAGAGCAAGGTTGAAATAATTTCTTGTCAGCGACCAGGGGCTACGAGGTTATTATGAAATGCACGGACCAGCGCTTTAGGTGGGGAAGGGGCTCTCAGTTAGCCAATCTTTTCACGCTGTACAGTAATGTACACCACTTTTGCATGCCCTCTTTAAAAAGCCTGGTTTATTGGACAGGTCGGTCACAATTTCACCACCCGCCATTGCTTTTCTCACGTTGACCATTATTTGACCACCCCTAGTGATCGTGAACTATACGAATTAATTGCGGTCAGGTCGGTCTATTTTCGTTGCACTTAAAACGGAAATGCACCTGACCGAAGTCCTCCTTTTATCCAGATTTTTGAAATTTGAACAGACCTATTTTCTATAATACGTCCGCACCCCTTAATTCGAGCCGCAGATAATATATCGGTGTTAACTATAAACCCTAGTTAAATTTCCCCTACTTTACATTTATAAGGGCTTTACTAAATTGAATTAAGTCAAATTATCTTTCGCCTGTCGCGTCTTTTACCTAGGCTTCCCTAAAGCCTAACCTATAGTGGGCCGGGGGTCGAACTTTTAGGCCTAAAGCCTAACCCCCGGCCTATCTTGGGCCCCCACGAAAGCCTATAATTATATAAAAAGCTAGTCTTAGCGTTTATAAACCTACTAAGTTATTAAAATAAATAACTATTTTAATAACTATTCTAGTTTATCTATTAAATATTACTATATTTTTACTAGAATAAGTTAGAAATTTTATAAAAATACTCTAAATTTAAGGCTAGTAGGCTTTATATTCTATTAATAATTAATAAAAATCGATATTTATTATCTTATCGTAGTATTATATTAATTAGAGTATTTATTAACTATAGATTACTAAAAATATATATTTATAGTATGTTGAAAATCCCAGTTAATTCCCATTAATACTGGTCTTTTTCATGGTGCAACGCTAACCCTAATTCGGAACGTACAATGCAGATCTCAGGCTCCTACCGGAAGAAGCCTGGATCCTTCGGCTGTATGCAGTTTGATCATGACATTACTGTCCTCAGTATACAGATCATTATCACACTGCATCAGCGCTTCGCATTTCAATTGAGCCTGCTTTCAGTCAGTTTTTGCTTCTTCTTGTTATTGTTGATTCTCACCGAGTCTTTTCTATTCTACCATAATGGGGGTATACGAAAAAGGAGCATAAATAGATGCTCCTTTCTATGTATGAAGAAGATAGACAAATCATTTATTTACTTTCTATAGTATATAGTTTGGAATTTCCATATTTATAGTACTTTTTATAGTATTATTTTTGACCTTAATATACATGCTATACAGACCTTGACCTCTATATTGAACAGGTTATGAGCCCGGCTTAGCTCTATAAGCCGGATTTATACTATTGCTCACCCCCGAGTAACCCATTTTTGAAGCTTTTCTATAAGCTTTAGCCTTTGTTAAAAAGGCATCTGCTTACTAAGCAGTACTATTACAGAAGCTTCTTTATAAGCTTCTACTCTCCTAAGAGCATTAGTCTTATTATAGACTACTATTATTAAAGCTTTTCCATAAGCTTCACTTATCTCTCCTTTATAGAAGATATAACAAAATTAGGAAGAAAGAGAGCTTAGTTTAAATTCCCTACTCTTATAGGTAAAGCTAACTATCGTTTATAGGCCTAGAATATTAAATAGCTTATAAACTAAAACCTCCTCGAATAAGTGATCGAGGGTTAGGTAGGAGATCTGCCTATCGATCACCCCTAATACTATTTATTAAAAGTGCTAAAGGGCAAAGCGTAGCTAATAATAGCTAATACTATTGGCGTAAAGATTAATAAAAACCTACGTTTTTTAAAGGATCCTAAGCCGGAGAGAATCTGGAAATCTCTCCGGGATTAATATAAGACTAAAGAAGTCTTCACTATATAAGAAGGTGTATTAGCTATTAAGAAAATAGCTAGTTCTAAATATAGATCTGTTTCTAACCTTATCGAGACGTTTAAATCTGCTTAGAATAATAAGCTTATGACTAGATAAAGCAAAGCCTATATATAAGCTAAAATAGATAAGATTAAGAAATACATTAAACTTATCTATTATCTCGATAGTCCGGAATAGTATATATAGAGATCTAATTTCGACGCACTCGTTGGTAAGATAGCTAACCCTATTAACCTCTACTAATTTAACCGTATCTATAGAGAGCTCTATAGAGAAGAGAAGTCTATTTTAACCGTAAGAAATCTAGTAGATTATACGCTATAAAAACGGATAAATTGGAATCCTCCGAGGCTACACTCGCTACTAATACTAGATCTAAAGGCAAAAAGAGACTAAAAGGTAAGGATAAAAATAGCTCATTAATAGCTAAATTAACTATCCTAATATACACACACTATAATAAGCGAGGCCACACTATTAAAAAGTGTTAGTAGAAGTATCTAGAACTAGCCCCGGCTAGCACTAATATAAAAGTAACTCTATTTAACGATGTGACGGTTAGCTGGCGGCCAAAAAGGGCTGCTTCTGCTGCCGTTTTACGAGTCTTACTAACCGTCTCGGTCTTGGCATTGAGTGTGCTAATCCCCACGGCCCGACTTTTACCTCCACGTAGGACCCTCTTGTCTATCACTCTACCTACCTAGACGCCTATAATGGAAATTGAAGGAGCCAGAAATGGCTCCCTCCTCTACCACTATATTCTCTCCAGTTCCGAGTCCTATAATGCCGACCGTGGCCTTTTTAATCCCCCTCCCTCCTCTCACTTTCTATCTATTTCACTTCGCTCCTAAACCTAGAAAGCACCACCCTCCCTCTAGCTTTATTTTATTTCTCTAGACTTTCCGATTATAGTATCTTTTCTGCGAGCCACTTTACCTATAGCGCCTCGCTACTAATTAGTCGAACCTATTAAGAGTAAGAGTTGAAATCAGAACTCTAGGAGGTTATAGGGGAAAATAGGAAGGAAAGGTTTTTAAAACAAAAGACGATAAAGTAAAAGATGTAAAATAGGAAGAAGTATAAATCAATGTATTAGATAGAAAAAACCATAAAGGATAAAAAACTAACTATACTAGGGGTTTTACCCTATATTTATGTTAAATATATGGTTACATTTAAATTAAATTATGATTTCATATAGATCTAGATTCTTTAGTTTTGATGATTTTATATAGATCTAGATCTTTTTAATTTTAGTATGATTTCATATAGATCTAGATTTCTAATTTTAATTGTTTATAGATTATAGATATAATATTGTAATAATAAGATTTAGATTTTTAAATCTTAATTTAAATCTATAGATATAACATTAAAATAATAAGATTTAGATTTTTAAATATTAATTTAAAATATAATAGATAAAATGTGAATCTTATAATAATACAAATTTGTGTTAAATTCGTATTTTTAAATATATAATACTTTTTGTATTTTATAATATAATAAATTATAATATAATATGATAAATATAATATCCCCCCTTAATCTGTATAATAAGAAACTTAGTATACAGATTAGCTATTATATAGTCTAGCTAGATTAACGAAGGTGTTATATAATTATAAATTAACATTTTTAGTTAGGAAATTAGCTAATTAGTATTTAGTAGGGATATATATTAATTTAATTTTATTATTTAAAATAGCTTATCTTATAAAATAGAATGCTATTTCTATATATTTCGTTTTCTTATAAAATTTAGGATTTTCGGCTAGTTTTTTTATAGATAAACTATCTACTAGTATAGTAGGAGTAGTATATATATATTTTAAATTTAAACTATAGTTTAGGACTTTATTTTAAACTATAGATAACGTATTTCACCCCCAAGTGGCGCACACCCCCAAGTGACGCACCCCATCTAAAACGCGTCAATTAATTTAACCCCTTCTTTTTCAACCACCCACTATGCCACCAATACGCCCCCAAAGCTCTAAAAATTCAACAGAGTAAGAGGGTAGGATCTTACTAGCTATACAGGCTTTTAAGAATCAAGAAATCTCTTCAATTCGTGAAGTGGCACGCCGTTTTAATATACCCGAATCTACCTTCCGTCGCCGGCTTCGTGGTATACAAAACCTCGCGATTTCTCACGTTAATTTACGGAAATTAACACAAACTAAAGAGGAATCACTTAAAAAATGGATACTCTCTATAGATCTACGTAGAGCAGCCCCCCGGCCCTCTATAGTACGAGAAATGGCGAACCTTCTTCTTAAAAAGCGCGGAACTACCCCGGTTCTTTCGGTCGGCGAAAATTGGGTTATAAAATTTATAAAACGATATCCTCTCCTCTCCTCCCGATTCTCGAAACGGTATAACTACGAGCGTGCGAAATACGAAGATCCTAAAATTATTATAGAGTGGTTTAATCTTATTTAAAAAACTATCCTTTAATTTGGAATCGACCCGGACGACGTTTATAACTTTAACGAGACCGGTTTTATAATAGGGTTAATAGCGACTACGAGGGTGATTTCGAGAAGCGAATACTACGGTCGGCGAGCACTTTTATAGCCTAGAAATCGAGAATAGGTAACGGCTATCGAGTGTACGAATGCTACTAGCTAGGCCCTCCCGCCGTATATGATTTTTAAAGGTAAAGTCTTTATTAAATCCTAGTTCGACGGCCTCCCGGAGGACTAGCGATTTAAGGTTAGTCCTAATAGATAGACCTCTAATAAAATTGGACTTCGCTCGCTTAAAAAGCTCTTTATTCCTACTACTTCTTTACGTACGAAGGGGGGGTATCGGCTTTTAATACTCGACGGCTACGGAAGTTATTTAACCCCGAGGTTCGATAAAATCTGTAAGGAAAATAAGATTATACTAATCTGTATACCTCCGCATTCCTCTTATCTTTTACAGCCTCTCGATATAGGCTGTTTTACGGTGTTAAAACGTGCGTACGGTCGGCTAGTTAAATCAAAAATGCGGGTCGGGATAAATTATATTAATAAATTTGATTTCCTCGAAGTATACCCCCTCGCACGAATTAAAGCTTTTAAATCGGAGACTATTAAAAATAGCTTTAGAGCAGCCGGCTTAGTCCCTTTCTTACCGGAGAGAGTGATTTCGAAGCTTGATATTCGGCTTCGAACCCCTACCCCCCTAGCTAGCCGGGGTAGTGAATCAAGCCGGAATTTCACCCTAAAAACCCCCTTTACGGAGAAAGAACTACGTCGATAGGCTTTATCAATCAAAGCTTTACTTCGCATAAGATCACGGAGCCCGCCTAGCCCGTCAGATCGTGCATTAAACCAGCTTATAAAAGGCTTCCGTCTTACAATGTAAGGTGCTATCTTACTCGCCAAAGAAAATAAGGAATTACGCGACGCCAACGAGAAGCAGAAGCAAAAGCGAGCTAGATCTAAAAGGCAGATCCCCGCCGAAGAAGGCCTCTCAGTTCAAGAAGCATCTGCACTAACTATGCAGCCGGAGGAAGCAATACAAGCACCTCCCTCCGGTTCTAGTATATATAGAGAATCGGGTTTGCAGCCGCGTACAAAACCCCCCCGGGGATGTGGAATATGTAGGAAGCCAGGGCATAGAAGAGAGACATGTCCAGATAGACCAGTTAGTTAGTTGAATTAATTTAATGGCGTTATGGTTGAGATAAATGCATTTAAATTTAATAGGTTGGTTGGGGTGCGTCACTTGGGGGTGTGCGCCACTTGGGGGTGAAATACGTTAGCTTTTATTAAATAGTAGTATTTAGTTTTATCTATATATATACTAATTAGTAATATAGTATATATATTAGTATCTTTCGCGGTCCGGTTTATATGCGAGGATTATAGTTAAGAGAGGCTATACGCGGGAGGAATCGAACGCTTCGGCGGTAGCTATAGATATTAGTTTTCGGAGATCATTCTAGAGCGTTCTATGACTTATTTTCGATAGTAAGAGCCGAGTGGTAGAAAGGTTCTATAAAGTAAATAATAGGTCGAGTGTGGAATTTTAAATATCTATATAACTATTAGATAATAGATAGCTATAATATTACTAACATCCTTCCCTTCTTACGTCAAATAATTAAGCGCGTCCGACGTATAGGATAGACTCCTCCCTTCACAAATCGACTTAACCGATACCTAGAAGGTATCGAGGCCGTTTCTAATAGGGCTTTCTTCTAGAACTTTTGCTTAGGAATTATTAGTTATTATAGAATTTCCGCGTTTATAGTAATTCTAACGTAAGATAAGGGAAGAGGGTTTATAGTTACGAATATCGCGCGATTAGTAATAAAGCGCTTCGGGAATACGTTTCGCCGAAGGCCCCTACGTCTACTCGTAAAGGTTCGGATACTCGCTACTAATTAAACGTGCCCCTTAAAATTAGGAATAGTATACTATATATAGACAAGTCTATATTTAGATACGTTCAGCCCTATATTAGCTTTTCTGATTCTCGGAATATATTAGACGTAGGTGAGATCCGTAAACGCTAATTTATTTAACATTATCTAGCAGATTAAGTGTGATTGTCACAGAATAAAACGTTTTAAAGTAGTAACTCCGTATTTATCACAATAAGTCTTAGCTTTTTAGTAAATATCACCACATATTGTACCCAATAAGGCTTTCTTAATGCCGTGCTTTATCGGAGTACCACGATCTATCGAAGAACAATGACCTTACTTCTTTCGTATACTGCTTAACCCACAACAATCACGACAAACAGACAGACATCCCCATGGGGGTTGCTTTAGTGTGCTTGATGACCGATGAATGCGATCCCGCTGTCCCCTATCCTCTCCGCTCCTCCTGGTAAAGGGGTCTTGCGTATGATTTTCAGGTGATGGGGTTCCGCCGCCATTCAAGGCCTGCGAATGATAGACCTTTCAAGCAGCCTCACTACCGCCTCATTTCCATTCAACGCGGCCCAGGACAATGCTGTTCGACCAAGAGAGTCCTTTGTGTCCACATCCACCTTCCCAGTCTCCAGTAGCAACTCCACCACCGCTTCGTGTCCATTCTGTGCAGCGAAGGACAACGGTGTCTGACCCTCAGAGTCCTTTGAGTCCACATCGGCCAACCCGGTCGCAATTAACAGCTTCACCACCGCCTCATGGCCCTTCCCTGCGGCCTTGGACAATGGCGTGACGCCGCGGGAGTCCATCAAGTCCACGTCGACCCTCCCGGTCGCAAGTAATAGCTTCACCACCTCCTCATGGCCATTCCACGCCGCGTTAGACAATGGGGTGGAACCATCGGAGTCCTTCGCGTCCACGTCCACTTTCCCAGTCTCAAGCAACAACTTCACCACCGCCTCACGTCCCTCACTTCCAATCCAAGAGTACCCACTTGCAGCCAAGGACAATGGTGTCCGACCCTGATTGTCCTTTGTGTCCATATTCACTCTGCCATCCTCAATCAACACCTTCACGACTGCCTCACATCCATACAGCGCCGCACTGGATAACGGTGTTCGGCCATAGGAGTCCCTTGAGTCCGTATCCACTCGTCTGGTGTCAAGTAATAGCTTAACTACTTCCTCGTGTCCTTTTAGTGCAGCCCTTGATAACGGTGTCCAACTTTTGTATTTTGAGTCCACATCAACCTGCCCAGACTCAAGCAACATCTTCACTACTGCACTATGCCCTTTCTCTGCAGCAGTGAATAACGGGGTACGGCCCCAGGAGTCCTTCAATTCAATATCTGCATTCCCGATTTCAAGTAACAGCTTTGCCACTGTCTCATGCCCGTTCACTGCAGCCAATGTCAAAGGTGTGAAACGGTTGCTGCTTATCGCCCTAGTGTCAGCCCCGCCATGAATGCTTCTTTGAGCTGTAGCAAATTTTCCATGTTCTGCGGCCCATAGCAGAGCGGAACTTCCAAAATTATTCGAATTGTACCGATAGAGATATGGGTTGAGGAGAGAAAAGAGCTGACTATTTGTCTGAGCCAAATAGTTAATATCTCTTTCCGTCTCCACAAATGTTGCTATTGACAGCAGTATTTCCGTTGGCAAATGAAGAAGACACATTTTCACAACATTTCAACAATATCAGAAATCTGTATTGACATGGCAAAAGGGGAATCAGGGATTGGGTTAGTCAGCATTCATAAGCGGTTGAAACTGGCAGAAAGCTCCAGAGTTAAGACTTTTTATTTTGTCCAATATGGCAACCAAGCGAAGGTTCGGCTATCGACCTGTGGAAAACCCGCAGTCCCACCCCACCCGCCTCCTACTACCACCAACAACAACCCAACACCGAGTAGGCCTTCGAGAGGGCCCGTCTATGCAATACTTTGCTGCATAACACATTAATTCATTAAGAAATAACTGTTAACTATTTATTCTATTTATAGTTGTGATGTATTGTCAGGAGCAATCTGAATCGCATTAAATTTCTTCGGATCCAGAAGAAAGTAGGAAGGTGGGCAGGATCAAGCCAGATCGCCGGATCTCCACCCCAGCCTGTTTGGAGCTTGTAGCTGGAACATGGGTGGGGGAGAATTGTAAAATTGCAATCTCAGGCAGCCACAGTGGTATCTGACGAGTCAATACAATGCCAGTTGTCCATTTTCCCGATATCTTCCTCTCCTCAAGATTCCTGTAAACAGCATGTTGGTCTAGTACAATAAAATCAACTCTGCTACAGCCTTTCACGCAATCTGCGCGTATGTTTAGTTCTGAGCGCGTAGTGTACAAGCTGCAAGACGTCGATCACGATACGCCCAACAATTGCTAGCCCTAGGTGTCTAGGGCTCCGTCTGGGTTGTCTAGGGGCATGAGTAGTTGGGTAGTTGGTAAGTAGGTAACTAAGTAACTATCTAGTGCCTATGAATACAGCATACTACGCAGCCCCCTTTTTTCTCTATCAAGTCAAGACATTCTTGTTCGACTAGTTTCTCCACTCTCCCTTCTTCGTGTTCACTAACGAATTCAGTGACTTAATGCATCTTGCGAATGCAACAAAACTGAATTTGGTCACCAGATTGACATCAGCCTAGGATTTGGCGCAAGAGTAACGTGGCCGAAACGTGGCTCAAAACATGGGTGTTTAAGGGCCTTCTTCGTATAGTGATTTGTGTCCTTCACAATTAGCATTTACAGCCCTCAAAGCCCCGGAAGGGCCCATCCAGGGAGCTGCATTCAAGGATAATGCAAAAATCGGTCAATCAGACGACATCGGCTAACCTTAACTAGTGGAAATGGGAGACAAAACCGCCGTCCGCCTCGAGGTATCACGATTGGGACTACAGGTTTTAGCGCAACGCCAAGGACCGCTATTATTCTCCTTTTCATGCCGACGCGGAACGTGCCTTATTTGCCCCAATGTTGAAACATCTTACAACGAGGATTACCTCGTCTTCAGTAGTTCACGACAATGGCACTGGCGCTGGTACTGCCCCTTCAGTCGTTCTCGACATGCTTAACCCTAAGTTTCCGGATGAAATCCCAGAGATCTTGATTACCGACACTTCCAAGCTAGACGTAGCAAATGGGTGCTATAGCCAGTGGAGACCCAGAATCACGGCTGTGAAGGCAGACTCTCAGGATTTAAGCAGCATTCCTGATGGGAAGTTAGCTCACTCTATTGCCATGTTCACGGTGTTCCATTTCCCGGATGCGCCTCAAAGCCTCCGTGAGATTTACCGCACTCTCCAACCCGGCGGGGTCGCAGTGCTTCTTGCGTGGAAGCGATCTGGATGGTGCGCGGTTATCCATCAAGCGCAGAGCGTGGTTCGCCCCGATCTGCCTCTTGAAATCTTTTCCAGCCTAGACTTCAGTGGAGAAGGTCTGCTGTTCAAATTTGTCGTCGAGGCTGGATTCAGCGAGGCAAAAGTGGAAGTGAGACAAGAGAGAACTGTACGGAAAGGCGAGCATATCGAAGAAATGAGAAAGTTCATCTTGTGGGATGGCTTTCGGGATGCTATGACAAAAGGCTGGACTGATGAAGCGAAAGGGAGATGGCCCGCTGCCGTTGAGGAGGCCATCCAAAAAGATGTTGAGCAATATGGAGGGGTTTTGTTCGAATCCTGGACTGCAACTGCGTATAAGGAAGCCAAGTAAGCGTTGGTTCATCCAGTGAGGCTGGTTGCGCACCTAGCGGAATATCTTACGAGTTGGAGAGTGATCCTCGTAGTATGATGCAGCGGGACTCAATTGAACAACGCAAGCGCCCCTTGAATGACTCCTCATCTTATCATTCCAACACCCGCTTCCTTGTATATAATGTCAAGAACAGGCTAGACATTCCTCGCAGGATGCCTGTACCTATTGATTGATTGGATGGCTAAGCCTGCCAGTGAGTATATCGAAATGAGTCTTCGATAGAACTCTTATCTCCAGGCCTCATTGTGGCTGAGTGATTAGACGTCGTTTTCTTTTTCACTTTGTCCATATAAGTCCACATTCGTGCAATTGCTATCTACGGTACTATTTTACTAAAGCCGGAGCAATTCGATTTACGGGGAATCGTACCGAATCGACAAACTCGCGCACACTCACGCAACGGCCTACTCATCGTTTGGCGAAGCTAGGCAGACAGCTCGCAAAAAGAAATGGTGATTTCCATCCGCCGTTAGTGTTCGAGTTCTTTCCACAGTCTCGGGACGTCTCCAGCCCCGCAAGATGCACACCGATGTGAGGGGATTGGTGCCGAAAGATGCGTGGTAGGCTGCTATAGTATCCTACACTGAGATTTCTTCGCTGGCGTTGGAGGCTGTAGAGCAGCAATTATGGCCTAAATAGGGGTTATTAGAGCGGAGACAATCGAGCTGAAGGGATTGTAAATTCACCTGATCAAATATATCATTCAACCCGTCTTGGGTAAGTGCAGAGCACTCCAAATACTGGAGATCTAGACCTTTTGCCATTCGTACGCCGTCTTTATACCGTACTGGTTGCATCTTCATCTTCGCCAGCTTGCGTTTTGTACTCGGATCATCCCGTAGGTCGGTTTTTGTGCCAACAATCAGACACGGCACCCCTGGACACATGTAGCGGACTTGCGGTAACCACTTTTCACGAACAAGCTCAAACGAGCCAGGTGACGCGATAGAAAAACATACAAGGAACACATTGGTTTGTGGATACCAGAGTGGACGCAACCGAGTGTAGCCTTGTTCGTCGGTGGTGTCCCATAATCGCAGCATGCGCTCTTTGCCCTCAGCCCTGTAATGGAATTAGCACATACAGTCACCACTAAAATTGTGTAGCTCAATGGACAAAGCGAAAGTCCATGCTTATTTCTTGATTTGGATGGTAGACCGAACCTACATTATAATAACGTCGCAGGGATCAAGGAGGACTGGAACATCCATTGACGGAAATTTCTTCGTTGTGTAGGAAATGAGTAGAGAGGTCTTGCCTGTCCCATGGTCGCCCAAAATAACGCATCTTAGACCGATCAGCAACCACCGTGACAGAGAAATACCACCAGAAGAAGCTCAGCTACTTACTTAATTGCAGTATCGACGCCCATCTTCAATTCTGTTTAGACAATGTCGATACAGTATCCGACTTATACAGGATAGTTGGTCAAACCACCCACAGAAGTAGAAACGGTGAGTCCTTATAGTTTTGACGTCTCTTTGTCGCAGCCAGAAAGGCTCCTCCTTGGCAATCAATGGAGTTTTGTGTTTCCCCAGCCTTGTCTGATAATCGATATGAAGGAGAGTGAAGAAAAGGAAGAAAGTCGTGGAATCAGAGCATGAGTTGGACCTTGGACAAGTTCCCCTCTCAGCTCGTAAATAAGCTTCCTTGGGTGTTACATCTTTGGCCAACGAATGTTCGCGTAATATACAGTATTGTACGTAATTCAATTGTCTTGAAATAAAAAGATCTAACTATCTTTAGGAAATGATTAATTACGTCTTAGCCAATTACGGTGGTTTGGGGTACCGGCCGAGAAACAAAGAGTGAGTGCCCAGGAGAAACCATTTTTCGAAATCTACCATATGTCAAGTGATGCACTGATCTTGGGAATCGAGATAACGTTGAACAACGCATGCCACACTTCAGTTGGGCCAAGCTCCTCATATCGTCTGTCAACACTGGATGGACCCGCGGAGTCTGCGAGCGTGTGGAGAAGATCGTCGGCACCCAGCCCTTGCCATGGTTCAAGAAAATTTTGATTGTGGATGGCATGGTGTGGTCGAATAGGACATAAGGACATATAAACGAAAGAGAGCGACCGTTCGGGGACTCTGCCGAAGGAAGATTAGGTAAGAAGAGTTAACGTAACTATTTCACAAGCTAGTGGCCACCACAAGCTAGTGGCCACCCCCACCCAACCTACTAATTTCAAATGCATTTATCTCAACCAAAACGCCATTAAATTGAATTTAAAAAAATCATCTAGCTAGCTAGGCATCTATTAATTTTATGCCCTATTTCTCCACAACCACTACACTTTGGCGGGGCCCGCGTACGTGGTTGTAAACCTGGCGAAGGGCTTCTTCGTGGAGGGGAGGGAGGTGCTTTATCTGCTTCCACCAGCTTAGTGATCAATTAAGATACTTCTTGAACCGAGAGGCCTTCTATAGCTAGTATCTGCTTCCTAGATCTAGCTCGCTTTTGCTTTTTTTTCTCGTTTTTAGCGCGTAAATCGCTCACTTCTTTCTCTAGCAATGCGGCGGATTGTATAGTGATCTAGCAGGCTTTTAAAACCTAGTTAATAGCGCAATTAAGCGGGCTCGGGGGGCTCCTTAATCTTATACGAAGCAGTGCTTTTATTAAGGAGGCTTACTTTTATAATTGTATATAGTTCGAAGGTGTTTTTAGATCCTATTCACTACCCCGGCTAGAAGGGGGGGTAGGGGTTCGAAGCCGAATATCAAGCTTTAAAATCACTCTCTCCGGTATAAAAGGTATTAAACTAGCAGATCGAAAGCTGTTTTTAATAGTCTCCGATTTAAAAGCTTTAATTCGTACGAGGGGGTATACTTCGAGGAAGTCAAATTTGTTAATATAATTAATTCCGTTCCGCATTTTCATTTCAACTATCCGGCTATACGAGCGTTTTAACACCGTAAAATAGCCTATATCTAGAGGCTATAAAAGGTGTGAGGAATACGGAGGTATACAGATCGGTATAATTTTATTTTCTTTACAGATTTTATCGAACTTCGGGATTAAATAACTTCCGTGGCCGTCGAGTATTAAAAGCCGATAACCCCCCTTCGTACGTAAAGAAGTAGTAGGAATAAAGAGCTTTTCAAGCTAGCGAAGTCTAATTTTATCAGAGGTCTATCTATTAGGACTAACCTTAAATCGCTAGTCCTCCGGGAGCCTATCAAACTAAGATTTAATAAAGACTTTGCCTTTAAAAATCATATACGGCGGGAGGGTCTAGCTAGCAGCATTCGTACACTTAATAATAGTTACCTATTCACGATTTCTAGGCTATAAAAGAGCTCGCCGACCGTAGAATTCGCTTCTCGAAATCACCCTCGTAGTAGCGGTTAAGCCTATAGCGAAACCGGTCTTATCAAAGTTATAAATATCATCCGGATCGATCTGTAAAGATATACAGTCTGTAGGTGTAAGGCCTGTCAACCGGGTAAGATACAATGGCTCTGGGAGGGGATCAATGTATTGTCTCTATATGCCAAGACTAATTCTTATCAGAATTTAGGGGGGGTCCGGGGGTCCCTTAGGTTATAGAGTGGATAGTGGGGCCACGAAATAGGGCCGGTCATATGACGAACCCCGCTCGCTTCGGCCACACCGTATGTCTAACACACCTATATCAGCTAACCCCGTTTTATAGTTGAAAGGATCTTTATCCTTTATAATTATCCCCTCTCTTCTAGGAGGATATCCCTATCCGAAATTAGATACAGATTTAGAAATAGGTATATAGATAATAAAATAATAAAGTATCGGGGATAAACCGGGAGTGGTTCGTAATAAAGGAGATATATTTAGGATAGTATAAAAGACCCTAGCCCGGTATTATACGTCTTTATATATAACGGTCTATATAGACCTAGTATCTATCTCTATAAATTAAAATAATTAACCCGTATCCCTAACTTTAATTATACCTCCTATTTAACGCGAGATTTAAGTATAGTTAAAATATATATAGTATATACGATATCTCCGTTCCGCTATAAATAGCTAGGATACGGTAGATACTAACGAATCGTTCTCGATTTAGTATTTTCTTAGTACCGAGAACTCGAAGAAATATTAATAATATATTTAGCGATATATATACTATAAACGTCCCGTAGAGGGTATATAGGGAGATACCCGCGATTTAGTAGTGATTCTTAACTAGGCTATAGAAGCTTATAGTAATAGAAATAGGTATTATATATAGGACGACGAGTATCTCGAGACTATTAACCTTAGGGTTATAAGTTTATTAAAAGATTTTATCGCTACTTACCGAGTATATAAATCTATATACGGTCTGCCTAGTAATACTAGGATAGATAAGAGTAAAGTAAGTGATACCTTTTAAGAGGTATTCGACCCTAATTCGCTAACGATTCGCTAGGCTATCCCTATTATATATTAGCGGTTTATTAAAGGCCGAGAGAGAATATATCCGAACCCTCTCCTACGACCTCGTCTTAATATACTATAGTCGAGATAGCACCGTTATCTTACCGAATCGGGTTAGCGTCTCTAGTTTAGAGATAAAGGGTATATTCTATAGACTTAGGTAAAGTTTAATCTATTACGGTTATTTATAGAGGCTTATATCACGTATTTTAATACCTTAGTCCCTAGTAGCTCTATCTAATAGTTTATAGATAAATAGGAGGAAACCTTCCTAGTTCCTCTATACGAATTATAAGCGGTAAGAGATCGAATTAGTAGTGTTTCGATATTTTAGCGGTATCTCTTTTATTTAGGTGATTTTTAATAGAAATAGTAGGTACGAATTTATTTTAATCACGTCCTCGATCGTAGCTTCCTTTTTTATAGAGTCCTAATTTTAAATATATTATATAGATAACCTAGGTTTTATTTACCTTCTTACTCGCTCTTCTCTTCTCTTTTATAATACCCTATTACCGAGACGAGCCTAGTTCTTTACCTTCTTATTAGCGTTTCGAACTTAGTTCTTTATCGTTTCTACACTTCTAATTAGTAGGACTAACGATTCTATATCGATTCGTGACCGAACTAACGTAGATTTATAGTTATCTCACTCGTTTTATACTATACCTAAAGTTATAGGCTCCCCTAGAAACCGCTATAAGAGGCTAGCTACCCTAATTCCCCGTACTTATACCTAGTATATATATTACCTCCGCGTGGTAAATAGAGATTAGGATAAGCGGCCTAAGGGAATTCGTATACCCTTTAAGGTAGGATATATCTCGGACACTACTAACTCTAAGTCCTACGCTCACTACGCTAAATACTATAAGATTTGCGAGTCGGTATATACTCGGTGTCGATTCGGTCCCTAGTCGTCTACTATTCGTGCTAATACCGTTTGCTTTCTAGGTCCTAAAGGAGTGGATAGTAACCGCTTCGAGCTCCTCACGCTCCTAGCGTAGGTTAAGTATTTCTAGCTAACTAATAATAGTGAATTTAGTATAGGTACCGATAGAGATATCACTATATTTACTCTTAGGTTTAGACTTCTTAATAATATTTCGATAGCTATTCGCGACCTTATCGCTAGCTTCGATAACCTCGTCCGGAACTATAAATACTTATATTATCTTACTAGAATACGCGTTTCTATTATAAGTCGTCCCCTACTTAGTACTAATTCGGTACGTATATATTATCGTTTCTTACGCTTTCTAGGCTATCCGTAACTTATACACCTAGTAGGTATCTAGCCGCCGTTCTTCTATAATCTTTAACCCCTATAAGATCTTATATAACTAGGATAAATTAGCCGTTAAGGCCTCGTATCGGTGCTGTCTCGTTCGCTCCGAGGAGTCGGTTCACGCCTAGCACGGCGCGGTTATTACTTTTAAGTCTACTATTTACACTACTACTATCGAGAAAGTTCCTAAGGATACTATAGAGGCTCTAGAGTCCTATATAGGGCTTTTCCCCTTCGACTAGACCTTATAACTCTAGCGATTCGATACTATTTCGTTACCTCTTCGGGGTGCCTAGGTGGTGATTTTTTAATCTATCTTCTTTTTCTTTACTTTCCCGTATTATACTATAGTAAGACGGAATAGTTCTAGGAATATAAATATATCTTTTTATAACCGATCCGATAGGGTTTCGGTGGTTCTATAATTAACTTTACTTCTTCTATATCCTTATATATTTAGTAATAATTTTAGGTGTATTCACTATTACACTCTTAGGCACCTATTAATTGTATTCTAATAGCTAACTATACTACTTAACTAAGTAGTATAGTTCGTCTTCGAATCGCTAGTTATCCTTTATCTCTTCGACCTCCTATTTATTATTATCTACTAGCTTAGGTAGAGGTAATTATTCTAGTTCTCCCTTACGTTAATACTATAGTTATAGTAGTAAGATAGGGAATATATTATAAATCGCTATATATTAGCTAGGGAGTAGAAGGCGATACGCCTACTTTCCGACGTATTTAAGGATCCTAAAAGGTCTAATCTATTATAGTAATAGCTTCTTTATTATATCTTCCTTTAGCTATAGGTTCTTAGTCGAGAGGGCTATAAGGTCATTTTTCTTAAACGTTATCTCTTTATAGCGCTTATTATAATAATTCGCTTACGCTTTAGTTACTTTTCGCTATATTTTCTATAGCTTTTCGCGGAGCTCTAAAAGCTTTTTAATTCGCGATAGTGCTACTAGTGCCTCCCTCTTAACGCTACCGTCCTCGGCGCGTATTTAAAAATTAGGATTATAGCCTAGTAAGGCTTAAAAAGGCGTTATTCTAATTATTATATTAACGGTATTATTATATATAAATTCCGCTATATATAGGAGTATAGGCTATATTTTTTACTACTTGTTAATAAAACACCGGAGGTAGTATTCGAGCGTTTAATTTATCCGCTCCGTTTAACTATCGGTTTAGGGATAAAACGCTATCGAATATCTTAGTTTTACCTAGGATATATAGTATAGTTTTAACTAAAATCTACTTATAAAGACGGATCCCCGGTTAGATACGATACTATTTAGTAGTCTAAACCTTAGTTCGATATTATAATAAAAGAGCTCGGCTAATTCCGAAGTATCTATCGTTATCGAAACTAGAGAGAAGAGGCACTATTTTAAGAAACGGTCTATAATTACTAAAATAGTATCTACTATCTTTCCTTTCTAGATCGATTAAGGTAATCCTATAATAAAGTCTATTAATAATTCGGTAAAGGGCCTAGATAGAATCGGTAACGATTCGAGCTTACAAAAGGGGCGATACCTTAGCGTCTAAGTAGTTTAATATATCGTATAGGATTTAATATATTTTTATATATCTACTTATAGATTTACCTAGTAGTATTTTCTCCGAAGGAGCTCTTCGGTCCTTACTCTACTAAAATAGCCGGCTATAGGATTATTATAATATATTTATATAAGCTTTATATAGAGGCCCTATTTTTTCGGCACGTATAGACGTCCTCGGTACTATAGTAATCCTAAGGCGTCTACTAACTAGCCTTTACTACTAGGTTTCGAGAACGATACGTCACCTTTTTAGCGGTTCGTCTCTAGGTTATCTAACTAGAGTTTTCCTACTTAGTCGAGAATATCTATAGTGTCTATACTAATAGACTAGATTACTACACTTTTAGTATCCGTGAAATGGAATAGAATATCTAATTCGTTATATAATTCTCGCTATTTAGACTAGTTATCTACGTCTATTCTCGCGCGTTTCACTATCGTTTCGATAGGTGCACTAGATCTAGGATTTCCCTATAGGGTTCTTTAACTAAATCTAGGCTAGAATTCCGAGTTATATTTATCTAAATTATACTTATAATCTACGTCTAGATCCTTAGTATCTAAAATCCTTTAGATATTTAGAGCCGTTCCCTCTTCGGCCTCTTTTAGGTCTAGGGGTTAATCGCCCACGATTCGCTTATAAATCGGGGTCGTTAATTCCTCTCCTATAATTACTCGTTTAGAGTTTAGAATTCTAGAAAGCCTATCTATAGGGTTCGTCTTTCCTAGCCTATACTTTATAATAAAGTTAAAAGGCGTAAGAAATATACACTAACGAGCCTATCGGCCGTTAAGCTTTTACTACGTTATAAATATACGTAGATTAGTATAATCTAATAACACTTTAATAGGATACTTACTACTATCTAGGTAGTGTCTCTGTTGGTATATTAGTATATAACTTATAGTGGTTAGAAGCTGACCTTGGCTATGTCACTTCGTATTTGCCACTATTTGCCACTATTTATAAGATAATAGATGATATCACTTAGATATCACTAATTATCTAATATTTGCCTCCTTTCTTACTATATAAGGAACATTGATTCTTATCTATAGTAAGAAGAATACACACTTCTTAATTTATTCTTACCTATATACCTACCTATTACCTATCTAGGATAAGTACTATCTTATATAATCGGCTTATATAAGATAGACCTTCTACCTTCCCCGAAAATATTATAGTCTATATTAGACTATAATATATTATCTGCTAAAAATGCCAACAGTCTCTAATACTAGAACGAATAAACGATAGCGAATAGCTCCTAATCCGGTATCGTATAATTAAGCTTAGGTCCTAAGAACTTTCTCGACTAGAAAGCGACCGGGTACTATCGTCCTTTATCGTCCGGTTAGGAGAGTACTCCTCCTATTCCCTAGTTTAATATATCTATCTCTAATCTAATATATTTCTCTAGGTCAAAATAATATAATAGAGAAGCCGACTAAAAGGCTTATTTTAGGCGTTAAAACGCTACCGATTCGGTATTATTAAGCTTTACTTAGCCTAGTTTTTTACCGTTTTTACTTCCCTTTATTATCGATATAAGTGGTAGGGATATATAAGAATACCTTTAAATAAAACGGCGGTAGAAGTTATAAAATCCTAGGAAAACCTAGATATTATAGTAGCTCTTTAGCTCTTCCTATTCCTAGATTACGCGGATACGGCTTCGGTCTATTTTCACTCCCGAACCGTCCACGATAAACCCTAGGAACTCTACCTCCTTTTAGTAGAATATATATTTTAAAGGTTTAATATAGAGCTCGGCTCTTTATAGTCTTTCGAAGATCTACCGAAGCGCTATCGTATAGGATTCTCAATCCTTTATAAACACTAGGATATCGTCTAGGTATACTATATAAATAATATCGACTTATCATATTTATTATACTATAAAGGAATTCAAATTTAAATATTTAATCTAACACAAATTTGCATTATTATAAGATTTAGATTTCATCCATTATGTTTTAAATTAAGATTTAAAAACTAAATCTTATTATTTCAATGTTACATCTATAGATTTAATTAAGATTTTGAAAATCTAAATCTTATTATTTCAATGTTATATCTATAGAAAATCTAAATCTTATTATTTCAATGATTACATCTATAGATCTATCTAGATCTATAAACCATTAAAATCAGATTTAAATTAAGATTTAAATCTAAATCTTATTATTTTGATGTTACATCTATAGATCTATCTAGATCTATAAACCATTAAAATCAGGAATCTAGATCTATATGAAATCAT